>CM031237.1:223658157-223728714 GCA_018340775.1 Taxus wallichiana var. yunnanensis
AAGCCATTTTTGCATCATCAAATGATCAAATTGTCGAAGCTAGTTGCATCATATAAATATCACAAGCTAGGTGGATAATTGTGTGTACTTTAATGCCTATTCAATGTATTGATAATGTAATAAATGTACATATTACACTTTAATCCAACCACTAACCTTTTGATAGGTAGTTTACTCATGATTATGGTTTGAAGCTATTTTACATCATACATAGGGTTTCACACATGTGCAACTCCTAAGGTTTTAGAGCGAAACACATCACAATCAATTTCAAGGGTATAAAAAGTCTTAGAGAAGCTGTCTCATGGCCATATGGAGCCATTCACCGTGTACATGATGGTTTGATAGTTTTATACAACCCCAAAAATTTTACCTACTTTGTTTCTAATCCAAGTTTTGAGACAAAGCACTTGTATATCATTTATAGCTGCGTAATCATCTGCAACATTGTCATATCATCATCCAAGGCCCATAATCAACTAATTACACAATATTACTTGTGTTTTCACCTTCTTAAGAATAATTATCAATATTATATCTTATAAATTACTAATAATAGTATATTTTAATCTAAACATTGATTTCTAATTAACAATTTAATACTACCCTTTTCTAATATTTAGTCCTATGAATAAAAGAGACCACATTAATCCAACACTTATTTATTTACGTTTGAATCAATTTGGGAGAATGATCAACTTTAAGGCTAAATACAAGAGCTAAATACAAGAGCTCCTTGATTAGGGAAAGATAAAGTCTCACTCTTTGCCTTGTGGGAATTTATAGTTATTGCGATGGGATATGATGACTCCCTGCAAAAATTATCGTGCACTTAACAAGATCATAGAGAAGAATAAAAACCCATTTCCATGTATTGAAAAACTTCTAGATGAGTCATGAAGCGAGACAATTATTCATCAACATATACCTAAAGTAAAGTTAACATAAAGTTCCATTCCATCTTAAATACATTTTTAGTATAACTTTTAAGACACAAAACGATTGTACAAATGGTTGGTTATGAATTTAAACTTGAGCAATGTGCCTTTAAAATTAATACAATTGATGGATGATTAACTCAGTATTTTCCTCAATTTCATCATTGGATACTTAAACGACATACTCATCTTTAATGAGACTTGGGAGGAGCAAATGGAATTGGAGCACATTTCGTGTGTCTTAGAGAACTTACACAAATATGAGTTCAAGCTAAATTTATAAAATTTAATTTAGCACAATGCAAATTCAATATATGGGCTACATAATTGACCACACAAAAATCCATGTAGATACACACAATATCAAAGTTATTTAAGATTGACCTCACTATGGCTAATCTCATAGATTTGAGGATTTTTCTTGGACTCACAAATTTTTACCACATGTTTGTCCTAGGTTTCTCACACATATCATGGTCCCTTAACTAGATACACAAAATATAAATTTTATTGGAATCATGCTCAAAAATGTGTTTTTGAGGTTCTCAAGTAATGTCTCACGCCAACACATGTTTTTGTGATTATGAAAATTACATGTTCCTTCAAAATTTACATTGACATATTTGACTATGAACTTGTTGCGGTAGTAGTACTCACGCAACATGGACATTTGGCCACATACCACTTAGAGGCATTTGATGATGCAATGTAAAGATACTTAACCTATGAAAAGGAGTTGTATATTATTACGAAAGTGATTGATCAATGGAATCACTCCATATTAGGTAAGGAGATAATTATTCATTTTGATCATGATCCACTTTAGTTTATACAAATACAAAATAAGTTGGAGAATGTGTGACACATGAGTGGATGAATTACCTACATTAATTATATTTCGTGATAAATACATGGAAGGGAAATACAAAAATGAAATCAATATAATTAGTTGACCACCGGTTCATGTGCTCTTCCCAATGATGGATGCGGTGGCTAGAAATTTCCATATTGGGTTTCTCTCTACTCGATTGATAAGGACTATGCAGATTCCTATACCATCATTATATAGGGTGAATGATCTTAGGAGCTCTGCTTAGGTAATAAAATTATTTACAAGCTTAGCCATATCTGTATAACTAATGGTTCACCTTATTAGAGACAAAGGAGGGAGTTATACTATACCAAGAAATTAAGAATATTTGGTTTTACAAAGACTCTAGTACCATTGAAGTGGTTACACATGCATACATATGTGAGTACCACATTAAGTCATGAATTCATTATTAGACTACCTAGGCCACAAATATGAAGCTAGGAATTTAAAAACATATAGTGTTTCAGTATAGACCTTGAGAACCCATCAATAAGGACTACATGACTATACTTCTTGTGATAAAGTGCCACAATAATATGGTTTTTTTGTAATAGATAAGTTTTGAAGATGACAATGATGCTTCCTTGTGAGAAAAGCATTTGTGTATTGACATTACTAATACATTATTCTCTAATGTATAAGTCCACTTTGGACTCTCAACATCCATCATATCCGACTAAAATCCACATTTTATCGATCATTTATAGAAATAATTATGGGAATGTATGGGTATATAGTTCTATTACTTGACAATGTTTCATCCTTAGAAAAATAGACAAAAATGAAATCTACTTTATCTTCTATACATGTAAAATTGTACACATATCATATTTTTGATGATAACTTGCTTTACTGTAACATTATTATTATAGAGATATTCATGGTTTTATTGGGCACAATCCATTCCATATATGTTTTGGTTTCTAATGAGAAACACATCTAGACATATCTATCATGCACCAACATGCACTAAGTCACACATGTAGGAAAAGGAAGTGGAAAAGGAACAAATTTTTCTATAACACATACAATTTTTTTCATTAGCGGGTTCAATATATTCTCTCACGCTCCAAACATAAGTATAAAGAGAACCATGATGCACATCACACACCTCATTCATGTAAATTTGACAAAAATTATAGTTGCATCTTTATAATGAGTGCTTCAAGGGTCCACAACAAAAGATCAATCCTCATGGTATATTACTTACACCATTTTGTCCATAAGCTGGTGAGAGCACCTTTTTCTTGATCTTCCATAATACTTGGGCATGTACCCAATATTTAACTGGAGTTTTTAGCCTTACTTTCATCTACTTGTTGAGTAAAAATGAACAAAAATCCTTTTCATTTGGAACCTAAACATTTTCTCCTTGTAGATAAGGATCAAATTATTGAAGCGATGGACATAAAAGTTCATTGTGGCACACATTAAGTTTTTGAGTGGTCAAGGTAGGGAAATATGTTAATCAAGATAAGTGGTATAAATTTTCAAGAAATTTAATCTTAATTTTATTAAACTCAACATAGACACAATGGCTACCATTGCTCTTCAAGAAAGGATGAATAATTTGTGTGCATTAGTACAAGTGTGCACACTGTTCCTTTGTAACATTGTGTAGTTTTCACATCTCTCAACTTAGAGTTCAATTTTATGGGCCCTTCATAGTGTGCACACACAAGTCTCATGGATGAATTGTGTTTGCTCGCAATCATGTGCAGAGATTTCACTTACACAAGTCTTGTAGATTTCTTTTTCCTACCCATAGACCATGCAAACTTTTCACCTTGTACAAAGACTTTAAAGCCTTATAAAACACATTGGCATATTTTTACCCATTTACAAAGCATGCCTCACCTCAAAATCTTGGGCCACCATTACAAAACAATCTTGTGCAATTCCTATAATATGTGCAATTGCTTCCTTTAACATCCATGTGGAGAATTTTGGTTTGTGTATGGCTTGACAAGTGACACTTTTGTAGTTGTGTAGCACATCAAATAATCTCACCATGGAACTCTCAAAGCTAGAAGCGTAACTACCATGAACATTCAAAGGAATTTCAATAGTCATGCATAAAATATGGATCGAATTGTAACTCACCCCTTCATTATTGTATTCTATCATAATTTCCTCAAGGAGTTGTATAAATATATATAACATACACTAACATTTAAGGGTTCTTATTTTTATTGGTTTTCGCTAATAGATTGTCACTCTTGAGAGTTGAACTAGATAGTAGGAATACTTGCATGGTTTATGTATCTTGTAATTCTTGCACTATTATATATTTCATTCATATAGGGAAAATCGTCAGAAGAATTCTTCTACTAATCACAAGATCTTTCTCTCTTAGCTTTATTGTAATAGTGTATACCTTTTCACTTATTCCTTATTCACCATTAATGAATAGAAGTTAAATTTCTTGTAAGTAAGACTTCAACCACATTATTATGTGTTTAGTTTATTGCATTAATAACATGCACACATATTTTATAATCCTCGATGATATCTCTAGTACAAGATTTTCCCCATCGCATGGTCCTAGGTTTCATAATGTAGACCGTGGCAACTTTAAATACACATTTCTATTTTTAAATCATAGTTAAAAATAACGACAACACATAAACAAGATAAGAGACTTCTATTCCCCCATTTTCTTATGTATTTGATTAAATAACTAATTAGCATTACTAAATGTATTGTTATAATGAAATAGTCTCCCCTATAAAAATTATATGGATTTAATAACATTGGATGGTTAAATACATGTATGTATACCACACACATTTTTTTGTCTATGGATCCAATAATGTTACATCACATGTATTATTTTTAATCTATGGATTTAATAAAACAATGACATGCGTCTCTTTATAAATTTTAATAATATAGAAAGTGTTTACATAAATGTATTTAGATATTTTGTGTTTTTGTGTTTCATAGATCGGGTCTTTTAGGTTTTGGGATTTAGGAGAGGTCTTCAAGTTTTAGTTTTTGGTTTTTACTATTAAGTTTCAAGTTTGTGGTGCTTTATATAATTAAATGTTTTGAGTTTTTCAAATTCTCAAAATTTTGTTTTGGGGTTTTTGGGTTTTGATATTTAGGTTTCACGATTTCTAGGTTTGGGACTTCAAATTTTAGGTTTTCGGTTTTCTAGTTTTTCATAGGTTTGAGGTTTTCAAGTTTAAGGCTTTCGGTTTTTGAGTTTTGGGTTTTGACTTTGAAGGGTGTTTAATATCCATGTATTCCCCCCGCATTTTTACATTTATTTATTAGGGGCTTTGAGTATTATAATTTTTATGTATAGTTTATAGGTTTAAATCATTCAGGTTTCAAGGTTTTTTATTTTTCAAGGTATTTGTGTTTCAATTTTTAAGTTTTTGATTTTGGTTTTGGTTTTGAGTTTCAAGGCTACATTTTATCATCAATGTTTTGTGTTTTCAAGGTTTTGGAGAGTGGGAATTTTAGGTATGGGATTTTGTAGTTTTGAGGTCTTTGATTTTTATGACTCGTGTTTCAAGAATTCGAGGTTTTTACTTTTGAATTTCCAGTTTTTCAAGGATTTTCGTTATTGGATATTTTTAGGGATATTGGTTTAAAGGCTTTCCATTATTTTTGGTTTTCAGTTTCAATTTTTTCGATATGGGTCACTTTATATCAATCATTTTTAAAATTTTCATGGTTTTCGATTTCGATATTTTCAAGTTCGAGGTTTTCGTGTCATTTTTGAGTTTCTAGGTTTTGGGATTTGAGTATTAAGGTTTTAGGATATTTAGGTTTGGTGCTTTCGAATGATGGGTTTATGGATTTGATGGTTTTTTATATTTTCAAGATTTTCATCTTAATGAATTCCAATTTTCATATTTTAGGTTTCCGATTTTAGGGTTTTGGTTTTGTGGAGTTTTATATTAGTGTATTTTTCATGTTTTGTAATTTCCTTGTTGGGAATTCACGGCTTTTAGGTTTCTAGGTCCAAATACTTTGGGATTTTGGTTTTGGTATTAGTTTTGGAGGCACTTTATATCTATCATATTTTTTATTTTTCGGGTTTAAGGTTTGATATGTTTGGGTTTGGGGTTTTAATGTTTTGGGATTCATGTTTCAAGTTTTTTTGGCTTTTCAAGCTTGGGGATTTCAAGTTTTAAGTTTCAATTTTTTTACTTTCCATGTTTTCTAGGTTCTCGGGTTTGAAGCTTTTAGTTTGTTAGATTTCGAGGATGTTTAAATAATTGTAATTTTCATGTTTTTAGGGTTTCCTTGCTAGGGATTTTGCATTTTCCAGTTATGGGTTTTAGGTCTCGAGATTCTTTGGGATTTCATGTTTGAATGTTAGTTTTTGGTTTCCAATTTCGTGTTTCATATTTTAGGTTTCGGACTCTAGGGTTTTTGAGTTCATGGTTTTCATGTTTCAAAGTTTTTTTGTTTCAAGTTTTAGTTTTAGTTTTTGTGTTTCGTACATGGTAGTCATGTTTTTTTAGGATTTATCGGTTAGTCGTATTTAAGTTTTTGGATTAAGGGTTTTCGGGTTCCACATTTCAAGGTTTATAGGGTTTTTAGGTTTGGGGATTTCAAGTTTTGGTTTTGAGGTTTTTGGGATTGGGGGCATTTTATATCAATCTAATTTGTTTCATGATAAATATTTTCATTTGTAGGTTTATTGAGTTTTGAGTTTTAGTTTTTGGGACTTATAGGTTTTGAGTTTCAAAGTTTTCAAGGTTTTTAGGTTTGGATATTTTAGGATTCGGATTTCAACTTTATGTTATGGGGGTTTTGGGTTTCAAGTTTCAACATGTATGGGTTTTGGGTTATGAATAAGTTCCAAATTATATCAATATAATATTTATGTTTTCGAGTTTTCCAGCTTTTGGGATTGTTATATTACAACAAGTGATATGTGTGTTTCACCTTCTGCCTATGGCTCCAATAAAGTCTTTTCAAGTTTCGAGTTTTAAACACGATAATCACATTTTATATCAAATAACTTTTTTGTATTCTCTAAATTTTCAAATTCAAGATTTTGGCTTTCAATATTCAAAATTCTCAGATTAATTGACCTTAGTTTGATGTTTTAGTGTGAACTTACATTTATAAATTAATTGACCCGAGATTAATCTTTTCCAATTTCAAATAAGATAGACACATTAAATATAATAATATACTTTTTCACCTTTCCAATTTTTTTGAATTTAAAATTTTCAAAAAAACATTAAATTTCAAATTTCAAGACATTTGAATTTTGTTGCTTTCAAGTTTCACTATTTTATTACCATATATTAAAATTACATTACAGCATAACTATATACTTCTAAATTTGTCGACTTCAATGAATCCAATTTAAGGCAGGTGTATTTAGACGCATCTGCTGTACCCACTTTAAAATATGGACAAAATGCAAGGACTTTAGCACTATTTCGTTTGATTTCAATACAGGGTCCCATGTTGCAGGTTGGTAGCTTGTCTTTTCCATGGAGGTGGATGCCATGTTCCAACAGTCAACAACAAATAACAAACAATGCTTTATATGGCAATACATTCTATATTGTCATGCTGCCTTCATCTATTATGTCCTCGTATATAAGGACATAAACCTAATATATGATGAGATAGCACGTCTCTCTACTCCATTATTGAACAATATGACAAAAACATAAGAATTGAAGCAACAAACAATAGTCATGCTAATGATTAAAGTATTATTCAAATCAAAGTTTAACCACAACCATTGCTTGCACATGAACTTGGCTTGGGCATCACATGTGATGATCAATGCATTTCTTTAGGGTTTCCATGATATGGTTTTGTGTTTGAGTTCTTTTGGACACCTAAAATGGGTCCTTGCATGTATTAATTATTTAATTGTTTTGTCAACCTATGAAAGTTTAAATGTTGTCTTGTTCTTAGCTTTAAAATTATTAATAAATTCGAAGTTATTCTATTCTTTTCTTTTCAAACCTTAATGTGTGTTTGGTCCTATGTGGTGTATTTGTCTTCATGTTTAATTCTATTGTACGCTTCAAGAAGGAAAAAAGTTAAGATTCCAATCATAGTATATTGAAAGGTGAGTCAAAGAGATAAATACTCTTTAAAAATATATTCTCGATTAAATATAAAATTTTAAAAGAAAGAAAACAAAGAGTGTATTTTTTAAAAGGTTAGATGATAGTGTGTTTCATCCTTTGTAATGTGTTAAATTCTCAAAATATTGTAAAACCTTCTTTGAAAGTAAATGATTATGTGCTTTTTCAAAATATTATGGTTAAAAAATGGATGATATTCCTTAGCAAAATATCATGGATCATTTGTTAAAAATAACTTTGATGGATGTGTATATAAGACTATGGTAGAAATAAAAAATGATTTTTTTATGTTTTAAAATGTTTCTAATGTAAGAGTATTTAAGGAGTATAAATGATTTTACATCAATAAAAATAGTAGGTTTGAGTTTTGTGATTTAGTCGATTATTTTATTTTTGACATGGAAAAGTTGATATATAAGAAGCATTAACATTTCAACATTTCGAGAGTAACAAGTGCATCAAAGAACATCAATTTCGGATATTGATATAGGTTTTAAGTGAATTGGTTGAGTTCCGAAAAAAATAAAAAATCGAGCAAGAGGTTGTATCTGTTAAAGTGGTAAAATAGATAGGTCTCGAGGAAAAAGGGAACATTATGTGAAGAACATCTCCAATTCATAATCTAGTTACATATTTGGAATCTTCTCGAAAAAAGGCACTTTTAAAAATATGACACTTGTTTTCGAGGTCATATGCAAACATTATGGAGCTCTACAATATTCTAGGGTTTTACTTTGGTGCAAATTTGCTAGTTTGTATTAAGTGTTTTGCACAACCAACAATCTTCCTAAAGACATGGTTTCATAACCGTCAAGTTGTTTTGAAACCACCATGGTAGTTTGAAAACCAACACTCTATTTAAAGACACACTTTCACTCATGGGGAATGCAAAACAAAAGTGTAGCTTGTAAGGATTCACTTTATTTTCTTGATTGTTTCTAAGGTTCTTTGGAAGTGGAAATGACACTCTATAATGTTAAAAATTCTAATTAGATTTAGATTCTTTGAGGAGTATTTATTTTAGGAAGTGAAGAATCACCTGTCAAAGATAATTATATTTAGATTGGGATTCAATTTCGATCCATTTAGAGAATGGGTGTTGGGAGTTAATTCTAGTACAAAAAAATGAGAGATGGACATATCTTCTTACTTTGTATTGTTTTAATAACCGTTTAACGACAAGTGAGTGCGAGATTGATTGTGTGTGAATATTTATAACATATTATTAAATTCAATAAAGAGTATATTTGAGTTTCAAGTCTAAATATTTAGTTGTTGATTCTATGTTTGTACATCTCGGAGTGAGTGCAAGTCCTAGAAAAAGAGTACAAAAGGATTCCATTAATTTGGTCCCCTTTATTCCCTTCTACACCGGTTTCAAATCTCATTAATTAGCTAGATGAATTCCATAATGTCAATTTTAATAAGTTATTCTTAGAAACTATCCTGGGGAGAGACACCGATAGTTGATGGTGGTCCAATTGTGGATATAGTGTCTTGAATACAAAACACCCAATAGTTGTCATAAAGGTACCTGGTGATTAGTCATTTTTGACATGACAACACTTAATCATATCATGACATGTAGGATTTTCCTTTTTGAAAATTTAAATGTTGACCATTTTCACCCATGATCAAGTATGGGTCCCAACCAAAATGTAGTGTAACTAAAATTTACAATTTTAAATAAATTCAAAATATATTTTTCCCTCCAATTCAACATTCAAAAAAATATATGTAATTTAAAAAAATCTTAAACTACGTGCTGGTGAAAAATCAGGTTCCCACATTTTATAGAATTTATTTTGTGGGCCCCCTAACATAGGGTGCACCACTATTGGTGTCTCTCCACATGATATGGTCATTTCTCAATAATATTATTTGTCTACCATTTCTCAATTATCTTCTATTCATATTGTCTAACAATCACTGTTATCCCTCCCCCTTCACAATAAATTCTTATTCTTAGTATTTCCCAACCATTCTTTACTCTTTTTAAAGCATCAAATGTAAGTTTCAACACTCACCATATCCACATACCCATCTTGTGATCACCCCCACATAAATTCAAGCCCATGCAAATAAATTCTTAGATATTTTTAGATTGCAAGATCTACGATTTTAGAAGAATAAATGGCAAAACATGTGTGATTAGGGAAAGAAGTGAAAGATAAAAAGTAAGTGAATATATTTAGTGAGTTAATTTTTAGGTGATCATCATTAACCATGAGCATCATCCAATACAAAATGAACATCAAAATTATGTTTATGATTTTGGAAGCATGTTAGGAGAGTTTTTACATCCTAGACATGTTCTAGAAATGTTTGTATGGTCATGACAAAAATCTCAAATCATTTATAGATTTTAGTGCAAACATGTGTAATAACTTGGATAATAATTTACAAGTACAAATTACCATTAAAAAAGAAGTTAATGACAAAACATAAACACAATAAAATCCTTCCTTATATTCCATTATTTCTTGCATATTTAGTTGGGTGAATAATTGAGCATTTTTATTATGTTTTACATGTTTTATGATGTTTAATTTGAGGATGGTGTATTTATATGTAGACATTCCTTTATGTAAGAATCACTTTTAGGGTTATTCAATATCAATTAAATAGATTCAAATATTAAAATTATAACAATCCTTTTATTGAAATATAATAATTTTGTTTTAATTATTTTACACCTAATTCGATCTAAGACATTGAAAATCAATGTATATTCAAATTATTAGAATAGCACAATCGAGATTTGTAATTTGAAAATATACATATAAAAATTAACAACACGTCTAATGAAAAGAGTGAAAGATCTTGTCTTCGGAAGGAAAATATTTCCTTATTGATTTTTCTAGATGTGAGAAAGAATGCATAGTATATAAGCGTTTGATGTTATATATGCAAAGTGGATTTTAACTATCTCCTCTTTGGTTTGTGTGAGTATACTCAACTTTGTGGATGCATAGATGTTAGATTATTGAATTCTAACAGTCAATGCTACAATATATATACACATGTATATGTACAATCTATCATTATATGATGATAGTTACACTAACAACTATTGGAGTAGAAATCATTTCAAGGAACTTTGTCTTTATAGGCCAAGTATTGGGTGTGATCCGAATCATAAAATTCTTATTAAATACTATAATATGGTGTCAACTTATACTGCTCCACCGATGCACGATGTAGAAAAACGCTTTGACAAGAAAATGTTGATTGTAGTATATATAGGTAGGGATGTGGCAAAATTTGGCATGAGTAGAAGCAAGACACAATTTTTTCAATGTATCACAAATCTATGAGATGTTGTAAAATTCTTTGAGAGTTTGTGAGTATTTTGTAGAGGTGTAAAACATTACAAGAGCTACGCATACTACATCTATCATTATAGGCACTACAAAAGATGCATAGGAGTTGGTGCAAAAAGATTGTAGGTTATATGAGTGATGCATTATGAAGGATGCAAGAGTAGAAAAAAATAAGTTTTGAAATATTCTAGAGAAGGGTTGTAGAAATTGTGATGGCTACAACCTAACCTCAAAAGTGCAGAATTCTTGAGTCTATGTAGGAGAAATGCACCAAGGTGTCGTGATACATAGAAAATTGTGGTAAGTTTTAGAGGAACTATGAGATAAGTGGGCACCACATGTGCAATAAATGTTGGGGTTAGCATACCGTTTTATGTATAATATATCAGATCTAAGCATACATGCAAATAAAATAGGATATTCTACAATAAGAAATATACAAAACAAGAGATATAAATCAACACTTTTGATTTAACGTGGTTCACCCAATATGGGCTATGTCCACCAAGAAACAAGCCAATCTATTATCCAAAGCTTTTTAAGATATACAATGAAGATTTACAATCTTCCACACCTCTCATATGTACATTACTTTTTTCTCTCAAGCTTTTGCTTCATCTCCAAGAATTCACACTCTTACCAACTTTTGCAAGTTCTTCTTAATTCTTGTTAAATCTTACTTCTAAACCCTATCTTTCATGCTTATATAGTTGTTTATAAACTTAGGCACTTAGTATGTAATTGCAATCAATAGATCTGTTTTAATGATAAAAATAGATCTAATTCCCAAGATTTAATTAAAACACTCTGAAATATCCCTTATGGGATACTACTTAAAAAATGCTCAAAGTAATGAAAATCGTGCAAAGTAAAATATTGATTTTTATAGAAAATGACCAGCTAGGTCAACGAATGGTATTTAATTGATATCTCACAAAATATTTTCCCAAAGTGCATGAAATTTTGAGGGAAGCTTGCAATAATAATAATAAACACTAGATTTTTTTTTTGGAAATTTTGGAATAATATAGCTGCCATAAAATTAGAATACCTAAAGTGGCGGTAAACTTCCAAAATCCAGTAAATCACCAAATACAAGAGCAAAAATTAAGAGTCTTTGGGAATAAAATTAATAGGTAGAGGAAATGACATTTCAACCTCTATATTTGAAAGGGACCCACTTGGTAAACCCTAAAAAATAAAGGCTTCACCATTCTGGCCAACTTGGAAAGGGGTCGAAAAATGATGGAGGGGCCTTTAAAGTGATGTTAGGCTCAAGCCCAAATGGCTACCATAAGTCGATCTCGAACCCCTCGATTATCTTCCCCAAATGCCCCAAAATCCTCAAACCCTTCTCTCGAACCCTCGGTAATATCTTTGTAGTACAACCTAGAAAGTGGCTCCAAAATGACAAGACTAGGTTAGATCTCTCACTACCAAAGAATGACCTGCTAGCTAGGGATGGGTCTCTCAGCCGAAGCTAGGGTCCTGTGGGATTTGACTCACAAGTTGTAGATGCACAACAACAAAGAATCGCACGTGAAGGGCTAAAATGTATGTGACAAAAAGTCCCTTCTCCTTTCTCCCCCAGCCTCTTATATACTTCTCGAGGCAAAAGAGCCCCCATAGACCCTAGACTCATTTCTTTTATGGAGGGGCCGATAAAATAAAAGTAACTAAAGTTAAGTTTTCTTGTTTGAGTCGCCATGGTCCAAAAGAGACCCCAAACACAAACCCGGGATATTAAAACCACGGGGCCCCTTCCCAAAAGCTCCCAACATCCACACCCAGGATCTCACCACGGTTTTGGACTCGACTTGGCCCTTGGGACCTTTAGTGTAGGAAAAGGGACATTATGCGAGAAAGGGGACATTACAATCCTCCCTTCCCAAAATTTTCTTGTCCTCAAGAAAATGCAAATTAGGATCTTTGCAAAATCTACTCTCCCCCAAGTAAGCATCCTCAAGTGGGTCCCTTCCATCGCACTAAATACTTGAAGTGATTACTTTGCTCCCGAGCTTCCTCTGTCTCTTTTCACTAATGGATTCGGTTCCAACACCAACTTCCCTTCCTCATCTAGTGGCGGTAATCGTGTAGATGGTACAATATGTGGTCCGAGTGCCTTCTTAAGGCATGAAACATGGAATACATTATGTATCTTATCGTGTCATGTGGTAGCTCTAGCTCGTATGCCACCGCCCCAACTCGACGAACTACTTTAAGTAGTATGGACCATAAAATCGTGGTTTCAATTTCTCTGCACCCTTCTACTTTAGTGAGGACTGCCTATATGGTTGTAAACGTAGGAACACTAGATCCCCAGCCTCAAAAGACCTCTTTGTCTTGTGTCGATATGCGTATACCTTTTGTTGATTATGTGCCTTCTAAAGATTCTCTCTGAGAGCCTTCAAAATATCTTGGTTCTCCTGTAACCAATCTCGAGCTTTGGGAGCTCAGCTATCTGGTAATACCAAATCTACAAATGTCCTGGCATCGTACCCATACAAGGCTAAAGGGGTCATACCTATGCTCATCTGGTAGGTGGTATTGTAGCAATACTCACCCATGTGTAACCATTTAATCCATGCCGCCAATTGGTGTCCTGTTACATAACTCCGCAAGTAGCCTTCTATCCACTTATTGACTATCTCCATCTACCCATCTATCTATGGGTGGTAGCTAGTGTTAGGAGTCAACTTTGTACTTTATTATTCTCGAAGATCTCTCGCTAAAAGGTGCTCATGAAGATATTTTCCTTTCATCATCGACAATGTTTTTAGCAACCCATGTAACCTAAAAATACCAAGATAGATTAATCTAAAGGCCACATCCATCGCCTCGTGCCCTTGGGTAGGGAAAATAAATGAGCATAATTAGTTAACCGATTAACTACAACATAAATGTAGCTATGCCCATGCACTGAAAGGAATGATAACCAGATCGTACCAAGCCAAGAACACAGATGCTAATCAAACACCACGATCAATAAGATGAAAGCAATTCACCATAATAACTTTACATAAACCTTTGCAAACAAATGAGCAACAATATCATATATTATTATGGAACTCAATGCAATACAATGAGAATGGGCCTTGCTTAAATAGGCAAAGGAATAACAATCTAAGAACCATCAAGGTCGTAGATCAAGCCATAAATCAAGGAAATAATTAGTCATCAAAGAACTAGTCAAGACCATAGATTTAGGAGAGAACTAGACATCAAGGATCTAGTCAATACCATAGATCAAGGAAAGAACTATACCTAACAACTAGATAATATCTCCTAATATCTAAATAAGATAAAAGAAATATCCACACACATAAGTGGGTGAGGATAAATACAATAAAGGTAAATAAAGTACCTAGGTGAACATGAGCTAAGGTAAATACCTACTCTAACACCCCCTTAAGTGAAGCTAGGGGCCAAAATAGATGTGGCATGTCCACAGTATGAGTCTCGACAACTAGGCCACGATGAGTTACTCATGTACAATAACAGGGAAAAAGGGACACCGCAAGGTACCCAAAACCTAGTAACAACAAAGTAAAGAGAGTAAAGACCCGCTCAAGGCATCCCAAGAAGCTCGGCTCAAAAAAATCATACAATGTTGAAGAAGTTTGGTGTGCATTGTGGTCTGAATCCACTGCTCGATCACAAAACTCAAAAACAACTGACACTGGGCTCCACCAGAATAGCTCCATATAAGGAGACTGTCAACGGAGTGATGTCGAAAGTGCAAAAAAAAACACCAAACATAATTTGATCAACTGCTGCAAATAGGTGTGCCACGATCCAAGAACAAAAACCAAAGCAATAAGGCAAGGACACAAATCTAGAGTGTCACGATCTAAGAAAAGCCAAGGTAACAAGGCAAGGACACGAAACCCGAAGAAGCAAGATCAACACCACACCCTCCCATACTATTGAATGGGTGGAGTGATGCTATAAATCTGTATGAGTTGTCAAAACAACTACTCGAACAATGACAAACTAACACTGGAATGCACTAGAATAGATCCCCCATAAGAGATACTATCAACATGCCAAAAGTGTCGAAAATATAGATACAAAATCTCTCAACAAACAAGAGAGATACACTACACCTGCTAAAGAAAAATGCTCAAAACAAGAAGCATCACAATGCAGAAGGTATAGAAAGTGGAGCAAGAGGCCAAATGGTGGAGGAGCCATGCCTATAGAGTCCTCTCAATGAATGCCTATGTCACCTCCACGAGTGATCAGATATCCACCCCAAATCAACACGGATGGATGAAGAAGATGCCTGCATATGACTTGGTGTAAAATGCACAATGGGTGCATGTAAAAGAACATCAGAATGTGTGTTAGGTTGATCATGTCTGACAGCTGAAATCTAGGTTTCTCAAGCCTGAGTGAAGGTGTAGAACTCATGTGTTGCTCATGATCCTCAGAAAGAGTCGAGCGAACAAAAAAGGAGCTCTGTCAATGTGTGATCCCAATGAAGTATCTGCTCGAAAACCAATGTCATGATGAGAATTCCACTTAACATGTGGAATAGAGGAAACAATACCTGTGAATGTCTGCCAATGACTCCACTAGTGAGACCCATAGAATGGAGCATACGAGAACAAAATGTAGTGGTATGCTTCTTAAAAAAGCCATGCAACTGAGAAGAAGTAGGATACACAACATGTGGTACTGTAATAGGCACAGATGTGGAAGAGCATGCAATAACAAGCTTCATAGGTGTATGAGCATCAAGAGTAGGAATAGACTCAAAGACTGACATATCAATGTTAGTGGGTTCAAGAGCAATAGCTGTAAGTGGACTAGGAGCATGGATATGGTTGTCCACAATATGATGGTGATGTTGTAGGCTAGCAAGTTTGTTTCTGCAGGGAGTGTATTATTGTATCCTTATCGTGAATGAGTGATTGTAGAAGAGAATTTCACTTCTTGAGCGATCTATTTTCTTCCACAAATTTTACAATATCCTCTTGAAGTCCACATACTTCAGAGAAAAGCATATCATTCTCATAATCCATGATAGGTACAAACTGCAACTCCCAAAATTTAGGACGTCGGGCTCAATCGAAAATTGCGTCCACAATTGATTACAACACTCCTCCATATTTGGCACTTTATAAAAGTAGTTCTAATGGAAAGATCATGAAAAAACAAGCACTTTTACAAAAAATGACACTCAAAACCGAGTTACCGATCAAAGTTACAAGCTTTTTAATATTTTGCTCTATTATTTATTTTAGTTGCCACTAAAACAAAATAAAATGTTGTTGCCTTCACCACACAAATAAAATTAAAGGGGGCTGAAGTTAAGCACCTACTAGTAGGAATCACAAGCTTTAAGCCCTCATATGACCATACCATATGACCAAGGGCTAAGGATTTTAATGGGTGTTTGTCCGAAATAGTAAAAAAACATGCACATCATTCGTGGACCCTGCCAAAAAGGAAAGATCCAAAACATGACCCTGAAAAGGAAAGATCGAGATAAATTCACTGAAAATTTTTTTAAAAATTTCCTGTGTAGATCTTGAAAAATCCAATGAGACCAAAAAAATAATCCCTCGATCTTATTTCGTGGGCATGAATCCAAGGTGAACTAGTGTGTTTCTCTCGTAATAAAAAAACATAAAAAATCATTACTATTCTCGAGAAAATTTGAGTTTATAGTCGATCTTAGGGTTTTCACACCTTCCGGATCAATGGAAGCCTTTTTTCATAAAAATGCATGCAGCAACAAAATACGACCAAATCCCAAATATATGAATATACAATGAATTTATTTGCAAAATAAAACTTACAGACGGATGTCAACGGTAATCTCACTCACGATACCATAGAAAGGAACAATAATCGGAGATCGTGCAAGCCAAGAACACGATGCTAATCAAACACCACGATCAATAAGATGAAAGCAATTCGCCATAATAACTTTACATAAACCTTTGCAAACAAATGAGCATCAATATCATATATTATTATGGAACTCAATGTAATATAATGAGAATAAGCCTTGCTTAAATAGGCAAGGAATAACAATCTAAGAACGGTCAAGGTCGTAGATCAAGCCATAAATTAAGGAAATAACTAGTCATCAAAGAACTAGTCAAGACCATAGATTTAGGAGAGAACTAGACATCAAGGATCTAGTCAATACCATAGATCAAGGAAAGAACTATACCTAACAACTAGATAATATCTCCTAATATCTAAATAAGATAAAGAAATATCCACACACATAAGTGGGTGAGGATAAATACAATAAAGGTAAATAAAGTACCTAGTGAACATGAGCTAACGTAAATACCTACTCTAATAGCACTAAGGAAGCCCAGTGATAAAGTCCATAGATATACTTTCCCATTTATGTTCGGGAAGCGGGGGGAGAGGTTGAAGTAATCCTGGGAAAGAATGCTCGATTTTTTTCACTGGAAAACCATACACTCTCTAACATCATTAAGGACATCTTCCTTCATCCCCTTCCATGTAAATATTTCCCGATGGAGTGTATGTTTTAAAATACCCAAGATGTCCGGCTAGTGGTGTATCATGTACTACACGAAGGATCTTCTCCTTCATTTTGGATCCTGGTACAAGGAAAATCCTATCCTTGTAGAAAATGAGATCATCCACTACTCTGTATCGATCGTCATCCCGTATAATTCCATCCATGATCTCACAGAAAACTAGTTTTTGGAGTACTCAACAAGTATATGAGCCTTCCAATCTGTTGAAATCTCATAAATAGAACTAAGCATAGCAATGAGGTAAGGCCTCCTAGATAAAGCGTCAACAAAAATATTATTCTTACCTCTAGTGTACTCTATGTCAAAGTCATATGTTTGCACTTTGTTCACCCATCTTTCTTTGGCGATCATTGAGCTCTTTCTACCCTAGGAAGAACCTCAAACTATTGTAATCCGTACGTGCTACAAATTTGCTTCCCACAAGTCTTTGTCTAAATTTGGACAAGGCATGCATGATGGCCAACATCCCTTGTCATAAATGAATACCCTCTCTCCACGGGTTTCAATTTCTTACTCTCATAGGTGATGGGATGCCTATCCTACATGAGAACTACCCAAACACCCTCTCTTGATGCATCACACTCTAGAATGAATGGAGGGAGAAGTATGGTAATGCGAGAATGGGACACAAAATCATCACCTCCTTGAGGTGATCAAAAACTGTTGCTGTTGTGTCGACCAAGAAAAGCTCCTTCTTGGTCAAATCGGTCAATGGAGCAATCAACCAAGAGAAATTCTTCACAAACCTCCCGTAGTATGTGCACAACCCCACAAATCCTCTCAAATGTGTCAATGTCCCGGTGGCGTCCAATCTAGTATCGCACGTATCTTCCCTTTATCCAACTTCACAAGAACCCCCACCAATTACATATCCCAAGTATAGAAGTTGGTCATGCCGAAATTGCACTTAGAGGATTACGCATATAACGAATTAGCTTCTAATATCCCCAATATCTCACCTATGTGCTTCGATATGGTCCTCTCAAGTCATGTTGTAGACTAAAATATCATCAAAGAAAACCAATACAAACTTTCGAAAGTGGCGAGTTGAACACATGATTCATGCAAGACTGGAATGTAGCTAGAGCATTAGATAATCTGAAAGGCATCACCAATAATTCAAAGTGATCGTAATGGCATCCGAACGTTGTCTTATGCACATCCTCTCCTCGACTTTGATCTCGATGATATCCAAAACATAAATCTATTTTGAAAAATAGATTGCACCATATAGCTCATCCAACAACTCATTAGTGCATGGTATGGGATACTTGTTCTTTATTATCTTCTTATTCAAGGCCCGATAGTCCATAAACATCCACATGGTCCCATCCTTCTTCTTCACAAAACCACCAAGAAGAAAAAAGGGTTGGAACTTGGTATAATATGCCCCATATCCATGAGCTCATGTATAGTCTTCTCGATCTCATCCTTAAACCATTTGGGGTGATGGTAAGGAGAAGTGACCACCGGTCTAGCATCCTCGAGCTCAATCACATGCTCAAATCCCCTATCTGGAGGTATGGAGGTATGTCACCAAACACTGCACTATGTTTGTCCAATAGGCCATGTATATCCACATGGTACTCCTGTTGTCCATCCTCTAATTTCTTGGTCAAAACCAAACAATGTACTGCCCAATCCACCCTGTCATGCCTATAGATCCTCTCGATCCTCTTGGCCATAACAATTTGGGGTGCCCCTGAAGATAAGCCCCTCAAGATCACATTCCTCCTTAGAATTAAACTTTAGCTCCATCATTGGAAGTTAGTCTAAAACTCACCAAGGGAATGGAGCCACTATACTCCAAACACTATGTTGGTCTCTCCAATACCAACAATATAGAAATCATTAGTAACTATATAGTTACCCATCGTGATGCTCAATTGGGGAACCCGTCATGTGCATCTCATAAAATCTCCATTGGCTACAACCACGTTGAAGCCCTTAAATTCCTTTTGTTTGTAACCCTCGCCTCTACACCAATGAGGTATCAATAAAGTTGTGGGTCACCCCACTATCAATGAGTACCACCACTTGTTGCCCCGCAAAACTCCCCTAACTCGAATGCCTTGTACCTCGGGGTACTAGAAAATGTGGTGATAGTCTCTGGGGAAAGTTTCATTATCCTGCTCAACACCCACACTATCTAATGCCTCATCATCATCATCCTCTAATGGTTGTGTGTCTAACTCCTCGTCACCATCACTCTCCTCAAAGACCTCTATGTATTGGTCCCTCCCTCTACCCTTGCAATCATGTCCCTGGAACCCAAGGTGCTTAGAAATCAAAACATAGTTTCTTTCACCTCAATTCCTCCCTGTCCTCTCTAGATCTGAATGGTCTCTAGGCTGTATCTTTCTTAGGTGGAGGTACCTTGGCTACGAACCCTCGATCTATAAGGGAAACCCTTAGGCTGCACTCGAGGTGGAAACCTCGACTTAGGAGTGGATAACTCTAGGTCAAGAGCTCTCCTAATAGCCTCATGCAACGAAGAAGGCTCAAATGCCCTCACAAATCCAACGAGAGTGTCTATCAAACCTACTATGAATAGGGAAATCAACCTCATCTCTATAACATCAGGTACCATGACCGATAGTATCGAAAATCGATGATATATTGATCCATGGAAATGGTCTATGCCTCAAATGAGTCAATTCTCTAAAATACCTTCGGGTCCCTCTTATCAAATCTACTCACTAGCCTCTTTGTGAACTCCGCATAGGTCGTGATGTACATGTGTCCTATGTAATCAACCCATGATGCCACCAATCATGAGTGTCTCCCTCTAGATGTAATATTGCAAACTTAATTGCATCTTCCTCACGCATAGGATTCAAGTCGAAGTATGTCTTCAACTTCTACACCCAAGACTGTGCAGTACACTTCTTAGAACCGTCGAAATGTGGAACAGAAATTTGTCCCAACCTCCTTTGCATCTCTGGTACTTGTGCTTGGTAATCTCTCTAGGCCTGCTGAAAATCTTCATTTTGTAATATTCCTGGAATGACATGTTTTCACGAAAGCCATCACTTAAGGTTTGGTACCTTTCCCAACAAGACTCCTCATCTACAATATCCCCTGGTTGTCGTACCTGTGAAACTTCTAGATCCTTCAAGAAAGAAGGTTCGTGAAACCCCAGAGGCCTGGTAGAAGAATGGGGGGACCGCTGTCCTGAATGTCCACCCTCACCTCTTTGACCATATTGTCCCATGTTTTTATTTTCTCCTCTTTCCACATGAGTATCAAACATGTCCTATGCTAATCTCTCAGTGAGCTGGCTCAAATAGAGATTGGTAGTCTCCTGTTGCTTTACCATGCGAACAATTGTTTCATCAAATCTATGCCTATATCCTCACCTGTTTCTTTGTCCCCATCTTTAAATCCCAACATGCTGGAGAAACAACTGCTCTGATACCACGGAAATATCCCTTATGGGATACTACTTAAAAATACTCAAAGGAATGAAAATTGCAGCAAAGTAAAATACTGATTTTTACAAAAATGACCAACTAGGTCAGTGAATGGTATTTAATTGATATCTCACAAAATATTTTCCCAAAGTGCATGAAATTTTGAGGAATATTGCTAATAATAATAATAAACACTAGAAAAATATTTTTGGAATTTTTGAAATAATATAGTTGCGTAAAATTGCACAACGTGCCCTAAGTAGCTAGTAAACTTCTAAAAATCATAAATCACCAAATACAAGTGAGAAACAATTAAGAGTCTTTGGGAATAACATTTAATGGTAGAGGAAATTACATTTCAACCTCTAGATCTGAAAAGGGCCCCTTTGGTAAACCCTAAAAATAAAGGCTGCAATTCACCTTGCTTGGAAAGGGGTCAGAAATGATGGAGGCACCTTTAAAGCGATCTTAAGCCCAGCCCAAATGGTGCCATAAGTCTGATCTGGAACCCTCCGATTATCTTCCCAAATGCCCCAAAATCCTCAAAACCCTTCTCTCGAACCCTCTAGAAAATATCTCTATAGCACATCCTAGAAAGCTGCTCCAAAATAATAGACTAGGGTAGATCTCTCACTACCGAAGAATGCCCTGCTAGCTAGGGATGGGTCTCTCACCACCAAAGCTAGGGTCCTTGTGGGATTTGAATCCAAAAGCTATAGATGCAACAACAGCAATTTGCATGTGAAGGATGCTAAAATGTATGTGACAAAAAGTCCCTTCTCCTTTCTCCCCAACTCCTTATATACTTCTCCAAGGCAAAAGAGCCCCAATAGAACCCTAGATGCATTTTTCCATGAAGGGCCAATAAAATAAAATTAACTAAAGTTAATTTTTTCTCATTTAAGTCAACATGGTCCAAAAGTGACCCCCAAATGTAAAAATAGGATATTAAAACCACGTGGCCCCTTCCCGAAAGCTCTAACATCATCCTTCCAAAACCCCCTGGGTGTCAATGAACGATTTTGGACTCGACTAGTCCTTGGACCCTTTGGCGTGGTTCACCAATATGGGCTACATCCACCAAGGCAAGGTAATTTATTATCCAAAGCTTTGATAAGATATACAATCTTCCACACCTCTCGGATGTACATTACTTTCTTTCTCTCAAGATTTTACTTCATCTCAAGAATTCACACTCTTACAAGACTTTTACAAGTTTTCTTAATTCTTGTTAAATCTTACTTCTAAACCCTATATTTCATGCCTATATAGTTATTTATAAACTTAGGGCACTTAGTCATGCAACTACAATCAATAGATTTATTTTCTAAAAATAGATCTAATTCACGAGAGTTAATTAAAACACTCTCGCATAGGTAATCGATGTCGGTTCGCCCTAACCAATGTCGGTTCCTCCTTGTCTAAACCGATGTTGGTCCTAGGTGACCGATCTGGTTCCCCAAATCGATGTCGATTTGAGTATTTTCCACCAAGTTTCACATGCATGCTAAACTAAGTAATTGAGCTCCAAACTCAACAATATCCCACTTGGAGATTAATTTGATTTAGGAGAACATCATTCTGGATCCTTCCTTAGCTTTGTTTCTTCTTCTTCAAGTCTCAAACTCGAAGACCAAGGTACAAAGTGGAGTGTAACTCCAACTTCTCATTTGTTAATTTGTTAACATATCCATAAAGGTTCTCACTCGTGTGAATCTTTTTAAAATTCAATTGTCCTTCCTCAATACCTATCATATGAAGTGATACCTCGACTTAATGTGTTTCATTTATGAATGTTTTGAGTTCATTTTCCTTTTAAATGAATTGCACTCTAAGCTTGTCCTTTGACATAAAGTAATTTGGCGATCATAAGTGTGAACATCAACCATCAACAATTTACAATCATCTTGCTCCTCTCCCAAATCTTCCATGAACCTAATCACCCATATCATCTCCTTGCTAGCCTCGTAGCTGCAACATATACTCTGCCTCTATAGTAGACAAAGCCACATGCTTCTCGATCTTAAAATCTATTCTAAGTATCATCCCACACATTGTGAAAATATATCTAGTAGTGCTCCTTCTACCATCCAGATCTCCAAACCATATCTGAATCAACATAAACACATAATGAAATATCCGAACCTCCATAGCATAATTGCATACTAGATGTCCCTTTCAAATACATCGAGTATCTATTGGACTACTTTCCAATGCTCTTTACCTAGATTGACCTTATATCTACTCACAAATCCCATGCGTATGTGCAATGTCCGGTCTAGTACAAACCATAACATACATGAGACTCCCAAATACTGAAGCATATGGCACTCGTGTCATGTATTTGACCTCCTCATGTGATGAAGGACATTGATCTTTGCTCAATTTAAAGTGTCACAGCCATAGGTGTACTAATAAACTTTTACATTACGCATTTTGAACCTTTCTAATACCACCTTAGATATAATCCTCCTGAGACAAATACAATTTCTTGTTCTTCCTATCTATGTGTATTTTCATGCTAAGGATTCTTTTTCAGCTCCTAAATCCTTCATAGCAAATGTGTGAGCTAGCTTTAGCTTAAGCTCACCAATGTCATGCACACTAGATCTTGCAATAAGCATATCATCCACATACTTGATAACAAAATAATATAGCTCTCATTTTCAAGCTTCTTGGAAATAAACACAATAATTGATTCACATCTCAAGTAACCATGCTCATGCATAAAACTATCAAACCTCATGTACCATTGCCTTAGAGCTTGTTTGAGCCCATATAGGCTCTTTTTCAATCTGCACACTAATTTATCCTTACCCTTGACTTCATACCCAAGTGACTACCGTGCATATAAATATCTTCATCCAAATCAGCATTAAGGAAAACCATCTTCACATCTAGTTGCTCTAAATGTAAATCTTCTCTACGCAACTAAACTCAAATAAATACGAATAGAAGTCATCTTTACTACGGAGAAAATATTTCACCAAATTCAATACCTAATTTCTATCAAATCCCTTTAATACAAGCCTTACATTGTACCTTTTTGTCCACCCTTTTCTTCCTTGATCATGTAAACCCACTTGAAAAAATAATGTCCTCTTACATGTGGGTAACTTAACCAAATCCCAAGTTTTTATTGAGTCCATCTCCCCATCCATGCCATGCTTTATTAACGGACGTGGGTCTTATCTGCATTGCTTCTTCAAAACTTTAGTCCGTTCACCATTATCAAATTAATAATAAATAAAATAGAGAAGGTTTAAATCTTTTGGAGGTTTACTTACCCTTTGTGACCTTCTCACAGAAGTTTGGGGTATTGGAGGCTCAATTTGGACCTCCCGAACATTTGTATCCAAACTTGACATTTTTGACCAACGTCAGTCACCTATAACCGATGTCGGTTCTACTAAACAATAATCGGTTGGGCTCTTTAAGAAATTTGTTCGATACTAGTTCTATTATTTTTAATTTTGATTTGAGGTCATGGGTCATGGCACCATTTACTCGTAACCTGTTATTGGTAATACCTTTAAATCGAGAGTTCATTTTTATTCATAAACTTCTCAACTAGTTCTTCCTTGGGTACTAAAATTTGATCCATGTACATTTTTTTCATTCCATTCAACATCACGACTCCTTATAATTTTAAATTCTCTAAATCCAAAAATGGAATCCAAAATCACTAGATCCATAACCAATGAAAGTGCATCTCTTGGATTTTGCATCCAACTTTTTCCTATTTTCCTTAAGACATGCTACAAAAGCTTCGAACCAAAAATTTAAGAAAATAAATATCTACCTCTTTTTCGGTCCAAGCTTCCTCTCGGTATTCCTCCATCTAGTGAACTTGAAGCCCCACGGTTAATCAAATAAATCTTTGTATCAATGCGCTTACACGCGTAAGCTGCAAGGGTAATCCATATGTATCCTCATACTTCTAGCACATTCCATGATTGTCCTATTCATTCTTTCATGCAATGTCATTATCTTGTGGTGTTCTTGGAACCGTTCTTTCTCTACGTATCTCATTCACTGAACAATAATCATTGAAATCCTTGCTACAGTATTCACCACCATTGTTAGATCTAAGACACTTTAACTTAGAATTTGATTCATTCTTAACAAGGGCTTTCCATCTTTTAAAAGTCTCAAAAACATCATATTTACGTTTAATATAATAAACCCATACCTTTCTTGTAGCATCATTAATGAAAGTAACATAATACTGGGATCCTCCATGAGAAGCTACCTAAGTTGGTCCCCACACATCTGAGTGTACAAGCTCCAACTTCTGCTCCTTCTTAGTTACCCCAACTTTGAGAAATCTCACTCTTTTTTTCTTTCCAAAGACACAATGCTCACAGAAATCAAGATCTAAATCTTTCAAATATGATAACTTACCCTTAGCCTTTAAGATCAACATTCCTTTTTGACTCATATGGCCCAACCGGTTATGCCACATGCATGCATATGAATATGAAGTAGATAATGCAGAAAAGAAATCAGTAACATAGGTAGATAAATATAACGTTCCTACTTTCTTACCTCTTGCCACAACAAAAACACCCATGGTGACTTTCCAAGAGTCTCTTGTAAAAGTAACCATGCAACTAGATTCACCTAGTTGCCCTACAAAAATAAGATTCCTCCCGAGGCTTGACACATGCCTCACATTTTCAATACCCATGCATTTCCATTTTTGCAATTTTAGATGAACTTCCTGTTTACCAAAGTAATACTACAAGGTTCATCATCACCCAAATAAACATGCCCAAAATTACCCTGGACATAATTTCTCAAATAACCCTTATTATGGGTTGCGTAGAAAGAAGCTTCTAAATCTAAAACCGATGATTCAATTCTATTATCTAAAGAAAGAATAAGAGCATCATGCATTACCTCTCGATGCAACAAGATTGCTTGCTTCTTTAACTTTGTCGGTTGTTGATTCTCTTTGCCCTTTGACCAAAAATTTTCTTTGCATGTCCTTTCTTTCCACATTTCCAACAAGTAATTCCCTTATACTGGATTTAGATCTGATATCCCTTGACTTTTATTTCCCATTACTCTTACTCTTGGATCTCTCCTTCTTTTTGCCCCTGCTTTCTACATTCAAAACATTCCCAGATGATGATTCCTTTGTACTCTTTTTGTGAATTTCTTCATTTAAGATTATACTAACCACATCATCAAAATTCAAAATATTATTAGCAGATGTTGTATTACTAACAACCATTACCAAGTTATCCCAACTATCAGGCAAAGAACATAAGAATAAAAGTGCTTTTACTTCATCATCAAATGGTATAGCAACCGATTTTAACTGATTTACAATAGATCAGAAATCATTCAAATGACTAGATGCAGATCCACCTTCATGCATCTTAGAACTAAATAGTTTCTTCATCAAATAAACTTTATTTGAAGCACTAGGTTTTTCATATAAATTAGCAAGAGATTTCATTAACTCTACCGTAGAAGTCGCTTTTGTAATATTGGAAGCCACAGATGTTTGCTGAGGCTCAATCTTATAGATCCCAAAGCCTTTTTTCAAGAATCTTCCATTCTTCATCAGTCATCTTTATAGGTCTAGACTTCTCATCCAATGGTAAATACAAATCTCTTTGATACAGATAATCCTCAATCTGCATCTTCCATAATTGATAATTTCAGTCATCAAACTTCTCTACCTTGTATTTGTTTTCTTCTGTCATTGTTGTAGCTCCCACTCAATCGAAAACATTTTGTGAGTAAATATGTCAACACATAAAACCTCAAACCTCGCTCGATACCAGTTTTTGGGTTAGCATACCGGTTTATGCAGATAATATATCGATCTAAGCATACATGCAAATAAAAGTGGATATTCTACCATAAGAAATATACAAAACAAGAGATATAAATCAACACCATATTTAATGTGGTTCACCCAATATGGGCTACGTACACCAAGAAACAAGCCAATCTATTATCCAAAGCTTTGACAAGATATACAATGAAGATTTACAATCTTCCACACCTCTTAGATGTACAATACTTTATTTCTCTCAAGCTTTTGCTTCATCTCCAAGAATTCTCTCTCTCACCAAATTTTTCAAGTTCTTCTTAATTCTTGTTAAATCTTACTTCTAAACCTAGTTTTCATTCCTATATAGTCGTTTATAAACTTAGGGCACTTAGCCATGCAATTACAATCAACAGATTTGTTTTAATGCTAAAAATAGATCTAATTCCTGAGAGTTAATTAAAACACTCCCGCACAAGTAATTGATGTCGGTTCACCCTAATTGATGTCATTTCCTCCTTGCCTAACTAATGCTAGTTTTGGGTGACCGACGCCGGTTCCCCTAACCCATGTCGGTTACTATATTTTCCAAAGCAAGTTTCACATTGCATGCTAAATCGAATTATTGAACTCCACAACTCAACAATAAAGGGTTGTGCCAATATTACATGATGCCACAATGTATTATACATGTGGTGTGGAGAGCTCAATTTTTACAAGAGGAATGAGGAGGTTTGTGCAAATACCAACTACTATGGGGAAGACTACGAGGCTATGCATGAGATCAAAACCATTAGTTTTTTGAACATTAGACTCATACTTTAGCACATTTTCCTTTAAGAGCTTAACTTCAATGTTTCTAACATCGTGGATTTTTCGTGAAAGAATCATAATTATTGAATATTATCTTGTCTTTAATAATAAAAATAATGTTATCTATGAAGTGTTCACTCTATGTGTCGTCACATAGATATGGTTGCTTCATGTTCTAGTTCTTATCATTAGGTGTAGCCTATGTTTTGTGGTGACATAAGATATATCATGCATAATGTTTTTATTAATTTTGTATGTTTCCATGATTCCTACCATGCATATATTTAGGGAAAGGGTGCATAATTGTGATTTCCAAAGATATATTTTATGATATCGACACTATCGATTATATCTTACTTGTATGGAGAATATTACTCGTTGTGTTACATTACTATATTCCTTGCATTGGGCACATTTCTGTTGTGTTTATATTGTTCACATCATAGGATCACATGCACAAACATATTTGTAACCTACTTGTTACCAAGAATATATCTTTATATTTTATACATCAATGATACTATAACTTATATTACACATGATTCGTTAATCCCTTTATTTTAAGACGTGTGCTTCATAAGTCCATCCAAAATATCAAAACAAGAACATATATCACACTTCTCATATTCATATACATGTTATTGTGGTATGTACAATGCCACATTCAATATGACATATTTGGAGGCATGTGATTCTTTGGGGTGCTTAATTCTAGTTTCTAATACTTCAAATTTTCTTAGATGTGGGCACTTGAATTCGATGAGGGTTTCTAACTCCATTTCACAATGATGTTACTTATGCTTTATTTTCATAGTCAACATATTATTTAGCCTTATTTTTGTAACCAAAATTTTACTCAAAATTGTATTAAGGACTTGCACACATTTGGAGACACTTGGCTTTATAGGGGCATCAAACCTCATTTTAGTCAAATTAGGTGTATTATTGTGAATTTTTCTGTTATAGATTTTAATAGGTTACTAATATTGACACTTATTTTGGGTGAGTATTATGCAAGTACATTGGAGTTTGCTTTAATTGTTAGGATTATGGAGTTGAATTGCTTCACAAATACTTTTTTTACATGTTCTGGTTACGATAATCGGCGTCGGTCAGTGTAATCGACATCGGTTAGGGTGTAATCAGCTTTGTTGGTCAATCCAGTCGGGAAGTGACCGGTGTGATCAGCGAAGAATGCGCGGTTACTGTGTGTTAAAGTTTATATTTAACTCTCAGGAATTAGATCTATTTTTAGCATTAAAGTAGATCTATTGATTGTAATTGCATGGCTAAGTGCCCTAAGTTTATATACGCCTATATAAGCATGAAAGCTAGGGTTTAGAAAGAGAATTAAGAGAAGGATTGAATTATATCCTTGATTCTCCTAGATTGAGAGGATGAAGATGAAGAAGAAGAAGAGAAAGAAAGAATAGGTTACATGAAGACAGAGTCTCCATGGAAAGGAGATGGACAGAGGAAGGAAATAGCAGGTACATCTGAATGGTGAGAAGAGGGTAACATCTTCTACTGTATTTCCTTTGTATGGTTATTGTCTTATTGTAATGGCTTGCATAGTATGCAAAACACATAGATTTTATTCTTGTAGATCCACATGTTGGTGAGATCTTGTATTATAGATCCATGTAGATCTAGTCTTGTATTATAGATCCATGAGATCATATTGTATTGTTGATCCATGTAGATCTAGATATTGTAGAGGAGGTTGTCTTCATGTTTGCACAGGTTATGCATGCAGTGATGGAGAGACAAACTTACTTCTTGGTGCACAGTCATGGTTGCACATTGGTAGACCCATGCAAGAGGTCTTGTCGCAGATCCACAGAGAACTTGGTAGCAGTTCAGAGATGCAGTAGTTCCGGGTTATGTGAGATCTGTTGGTGGTGTTTGGAGGCACGGTTGTAGTGCACTCATGGAGATCCGTTTAGAGATCTGGAGGAGAGGAGATACTCTTAGAGAGATGCATTATACTCTTGTATTAAAGAGTTGGTTTGTACTCTTGTTGTATTATATATATGATATCTCTATCTTTGGTGGACGTAGCCCACATTGGGTGAACCACGGTACATGTTGTGTTATGTGTGTGTACTTTGTTTTGATTTGGATTATTCTAGTTTATACTTCCACTATTGTAGATTTTGGGAATTGTTTAGATCATGTGTGCATGATTTTGTTTGTTATTAAATCATAACACTATTATGTAGTCCCGAATTCCCAACATTAATTGTTTCATGCCCATAAAATTTTATATCTATATTATGTCTTCGTTTATTTTGATATGCATGTACACATACAAATTAACAAAATATAACAACCTAATTTTTTTGTGGAATTATTTTGTATTATTTTATAATTAATTTAGCACATCCGACATATTTAAATAGTTTGATTCAAATTTGGCAATACAAGCCTTCTTATTGACTTCTACCTTCATAATTTCCCCACCTCCTCCTAACTTTCTAATGACATTCTAGCTTATTTTATCTCATTCTAGAAGTCCCCTATCATTCTCATCATACCTTGTGGTTTAGAACATTGACACCTTTTAGCTAATGTAGTCATGATTATCTTTTGTCCCATTTTTGGTCCTACTTGTAGGAAACCGACATGTGTGTTCATGATATTAAAACTTAAACTCATATACAAACATTGTAGTTTATTTAGACATATTGTAGTTGAAAATTATTCACATGAATCTATTAAGCATTCACAATCTTTTTAGACAAATAAGCAATTATTTTAGCATTTAATGAAGCACATAAGTTAATGCGAGAGACACATCGCACAACATTAATGTGTGTAACTAATGAATTACTATAAATATTTACTCCAAAACATGTGTTATTTTGCTTAGGTTTCATATACTCCAATTATTAAAGGGAAAGGAGAAGAAAATTTGTTTGCCAAGTAAATTGAAACTACACATTTAGAATAAAAATGGCTACACAATATGTGAATCAACAATTTGTGAAAATCAAATAAATATGAACTTTTTATATCTTTTTTCTTTTTCAAGCTTTGAAAATTAATTAATTAAGTTAATTGTTGTTTAAAACATATTAACTAATTGGATATTGTATTGCATTTAGTTCAAATCTGTTATCTATAATACAATATCTAAACTTTCCCTCTGGATTGACTCACTTGGTCCCGACCATTGTTTTAGGTGGTTCGGGTTGTAGAGTACACCCGTATGGTTGACTCACGAGTATATATTAAGGGCCCGACTTAGAAATTTGCCGAGAAATTATAGGGGGTCCACCTTATGTTAAAGCTTACAACTTTGAAATGCTGAACTAACCTTAATTTCTTTTGGTTAACACAAAAAAATTACAATATCTAATCTACAACTAAAAAAAGATGAATATACTAAGTTAAAAACAAATAATTATGAGAAATGTGACACTTGTAACCAATCACTATTCTTTTATATATATAAAAACTTCAACCAATGTGTCAAAATCTTTTCATGTAAAAAACATCAAGAATGTGGATTCCTTTGCGAAATGATTTTTATACTTTTTAGTTTGATTAGCATCTTCCCAATTTTTATTTATTTTGGGCCAAAGTTTTCAAGCTTGAGTAGCCTTTCTGATATTCCAAAATCTCTTTAAAAAGGAAAAGGCAAATGATTCTTGTTTAAAGTGATTTCACATGTTTGAAAACTCAATGATTGATATCTTTATGAAAGCGGAGGGATATTAAAACATTCGAGGGCTTGGATTACTTATTAAATTTTAAAAGGTTTGTTTATGGCTTCTCTTAATAAGGGCAAGTTCATTTTAAGGAGCAATTTCAAGACGTATTTTAGTAAGGTATGTATTTAAATGAAATATACGGAATTTAATTGTGTATTTTTTTATTTTTATTTTTAAAAAGGAGTGGTTATGAAGGTAAACAAATTGATTAGGATTTTAAACAAACTAAGAGATGTTGTGAAAGGAGACGAAAGGGTAGAGGATTCAATCAATGTCGTTGTAGCATTTCTTTGTTGTATTGAAGAGATCTCCAACACGATTTCTAGTATTTTAAGGAGATTTTTTTAAATAAGAAAGTTTTAAGGTTATTTGGAATTAATTTTAAAGAGTGTCATTCGAAATTGTGGGGTTTTGTAGGCACCTAAAAATGGCCCTCGAGTTTCGATTAATTGTAAAAATGTATGAAGTTAGAATATTTTGTACTTGTTGCTTATTGGTCCAAATTAGTTGCATCTGTTAATTTTTGGTCATCTCTATGTCTCCTCTTATCCCTCTCAACTAATCTTTTCTTTCTCTCTGCTCAGCTACCCTTGCATCGATATTTATGTAAACAACATGAATAATGCTCCTATGTCCACGAAGCATCAATCATGCTCATGATCGCCTATATATTCCCTTGTGGCTCTGTTCACATCCTCTTATCCTGTCATTTTTTATTTTTGACCATTTCATGTCGGGTTGGGTGCAAAAAGGGTCCCAATTTGAATTCAAATTGTCTAAAACACACATGCATTGTAGAGCATTTGACAATAAGAACATTAAACATTTTATAGAGAATATATTATGCACTCACACACATTCTAGAGAGATCAAGAAATCATTAGAGCATTCATCATTTTGGAAGCTAATATCTCTTGGACAACACGTTTGGTACTCGGCCTACGTTTTGCATGTCATTACAATTGTTTTAAATTATGTAAATTTCTATTTTCAATATTGTTTACTACACATGGTCCTAACAATTGTATGTTACATAAAAACCCAACAAACCTCTAGATCATTCCCCTAAAAATTAATTATTTTCCTCACATTCGAGTATTGTTTCCAATCTAGGACAAAGAGAAGAAATTTTATTTTATGAGTTACATGTGACACTTTGTAGAAAACATATTTAGGCAATTGAAGATCTAGATTAGAGGAAAGTTTACTTATCAAATCATATGCAACGTATCTATCCTCAATCATGAACAAGAATCACTCTTTGAAGAATGTAAATCATGTTCTTTGGAGCTTCCTCTTATCGTTATCAATTTTTAGGTGAGTTCATTATCACTATTGAGTGTGCACTTTAAGATCCATTCCTAACGAATGACACCAAATATTACATTATTCAAGATACACTTATAAACCTTTCATGACCACCTCTTGAGGTAATTGAAGATCTAGACTAGAATAGAGTGTATTTGTCAAATCATATTCAACCTGGTCTATCCTCAACCATGAGCAAGAATCATTTGAATAATGTAAATCATGCTCTTTGGAGCTTCCTTTGATCGTTATCAAGTTTTAGGCAAGTTCACTATCACTATTGAGTGTGAATTTTAAGATCCATTCGAACGAATGACACCAAATATCATATTATTCAAGATTAACTTATAAACCTTTCATGACCACCTCTCTTTAGCTTTATAATTAATTAGCTAGGCATTATTTCTATATTGTACATGTTTTGAGCCTAAATAATAGTAATTGTGTATTTGTGTCAAAATTTAGTTGTAATCCATTTATCCACATTACATTTCAAAGTGAACCAAAAATATCTTACACCTCTTTAAGAGGCCCTTGAATCTTGAACTTGACATAGTATCACATATGAATATATCTAATTTTTTGAGGGTTAATTTTATTTATATGGTTGAACCCATAAAACCTAGCTTCTTTTTTATTAATTTACTTGATCACTACTATTTTTTGCAAAATTATGGTTGTTAATATGCTTAATCCTCGGGGTTTGAGCTAAAGTTGTACTTTTAAGATCTTAGTTGTCAAGAAAGGCATTATTGGCAAAATTATTTGATACATGCAATATGTTTCTTGTAATGGATTGGCATACCTTTTTAATCATGAATTTGGTTCAGAATCAAAATACTTTGTTCAGCTTATTAAAATCATATTCACGGAGTTACAAATATATAGGAGTTATATCTCCTAAAATATAGGATCTCCTATTACAACTCCTAACAAAATTCCCAACAATAAACTATATATATATAAATACACACACACACACACACACACACACAACATAACAATATAACCAATATTACAAACTTATTTACCACTCAATAAATAATAATTACCTAATGTAAACTCTAAATTTCCTAACATTTTCCCCTTAGTGTTTACATGGGAAGAAAGTACATATGAAAAAATGGAAACATAATCATATGCCTCCGCATACTTTTAGGTTTGCATACTTTGTTGGCTTGGATCTTGCTATCTGGATCTTGTTGCACATGACCAATCTACTTCACCACAATGAATCCCATACTAGATGATCACACTTCCACCAATTCACCTACACGCGAACTCAACGTTCGCTTTCACTTCCAATGAACACTCTTTCACCGGCTGACCGATGTTAGAAGTACGACAATCAAACAATCTCTTGATGAGGATCACTCTGGGATTCACCTTCCTCCTATACAATTGTTCTCAGATTCCAAAATGCACATTCTCCTTGTTTCAAAATTTGGTAGGGAATCATAACCATGTTTTATTCGTAAACATGCCACCCAAAGCAAACAACTGAAAATATTATAAAAATGTGCCACCCGGTGTTATACGCGACTCCATCATTGGTGACTAACAATAGGCGTTGATTGCCCTCCATCCTCTGTTACCTCCATCCTCCAATGTGAAGTCTGCTAACTCAGTTGGATTTGATCATGGAGCTTAATTTTACATACCTCAAGTGGACATCAAATTCTATGAAAATGCGTTTGTAAGGCAATTTTTATTTATTTTTACAACATTTGACAACTCACAAATTTTTTACACTAAATAAATTTTAAATGACCTTAACAACACTACATTGAAATTTACTACCATGACTCAAACTATTATTTGAACTTTGACTCTTTTTATAAACTTGACAACAATAAGACTTTAATTTTGACTAATACAAAATAACAAGAGGACCATTATTCTTGTACTACTATAACTATTTAAACTATTTTTACAAAGACTTTGACCTAAAATTACTTTCAAATGAAATAGCAAAATACACATGACACACTTATACATGACTCGCTATTATGGAAATCGACTTATAAAGAATTGAACAAGACAAATAATAAAACATTTTTAAACAACCAATATATAAATGACTACTAATACTAAAAACATTCAAAAACATTTGACCATGCAAAATGACACATTACAAATTCAAAATTGACACTAACATTTAATATAAGTGGCTTACGGGTTTAAATGCATTTACCTGAGAGCTAAATAATTCACCGGTAGGTGTTCACTATGGAGTTGCCCTTCTTTGGAAAGTGTCAAATTCCAGCGGGCTTCTTCCATGTAATATTCACGGTTCCATGTAATATTCACTTAGGAAAAGTTTGTTTTCCGGTACTTATACACATTTTCCACTATTCTTTGGAGGTTTTGCAATTTAGTTTTTCAAAAAAACAATGGCGATTGTGGCTCGATTCATGTTTTCAATGCAACATTACCAAAGAGGAGGATTAGTGGGTGAGGATGCAAAGTAGGCCATGCCACTAAGAGATTTTAAAGCTACATATGTTTGAAATTTTCCATTGACATGAGGGTCTCATGTGTGTTTCATCTTTCTCCTTTAACCAAATTTAGCTAAGGTTTTTTTGTGGAAATCTCACACTCAACTGACATTGTGATCAATCGATTCATATTGATGGTGATTAGGAGCATTATTAAAACCCTGCAAGTTCTGTTCACCATTGAGGGGTGTGGAAAATTTGATTCTAAAACTTTCCTTCAACTCTCCTTAGTAATATCCCACATTGGTTGATTGGCTTGGTCCACGGTAGCATATAAGTCCCAACACACCATGATCCTTATGCCAATAGGGGTTGAACTACCATGGAAGTAGTCCCCCTTACTAACATAATGGTTGATTGGTTGCGGGATGAATATGTTGCTTGCTCGGCCTTCCCCTCTCCTCCTCTGTGGTGGTTTAGATAAATAAAAATGCAAGTCTCCTTCACATGCTTACCCCAAATAAAGTTGGTTATGCCTACTCTTGTGGCATCTTGGAAATGTTTCTATGACTATAATACTCCTACTACTACTACTACCTTCATTGGAGCTATTGTTCTTTTAGATCCACAAAATTGAAGCTTGAATTTGCGGTTTCAACCATAGAATGGCATTTTTACCCTAATGTACTTATCCCTAGTGTTTTGTCACTGGGAAATTTGGGTTGGCTTGTTGCTTATGTTGTAGTTTCCCTTAGCGCATTCTCTAGCTCGTGGAATAATAAGAGTTTTGAGCAGCATATAAACAATAGAAACCGGGTTGGCTTGTTTAAAAGGTTTGTGGAAACTCAATAAACACATGTATTTGGCAGTGTAAAGCAAGACATTGCAACCTTTTCCAAAATCCTCTTACTTGTGTGAATAGGAGATTTAAAATTAGGTATGAACATCCCTCACAAAATTGTGGAAAATGGCATCTTGACATTTTATGCAGATTAAACGCTTTAGTAGATATGATTGTAAAATGTGAAAGCATACACACACGGGGTAGGGAAATATTTGACAAAATGCCTCAAAGAAATGTATGGCGGGGTAGGGTAAATATTTGACAAAATGCCTCAAAGAAATGTATGGTAGGGTAGGGTAAATATTTGACAAAATGCCTCAAATAAATGTATGCCTCATGGAATGCTATGATGGTAGGGTATGCACAAAATGGGTCAGTTGAGAAGCCCTTGGAGACTTTGAAGCAAGCGAATCCGGAAGATTTAAAGCTATAATCTCACTACTTTTGCAACATACTCTACGACTGTGCCTAAATGGAAGTTTTAGAGCAGGGTATGAACACGCAACAAAATATAAAGATATGTTTATTAAATGTGCAAACATATATAAGGTACAACAATTGTTAGACAACATACCTCAAAACAATGTGGTTTCATGTACTAGTATAACTATAGGGTATGTCCAAAATGGATTTTTTGACGAGACTTCAAGAATTTTTGAAGCAATGCCTCAATCTATCAAATGTGTCCTCATGGATCATGATGATTACAGGTATGCATGAAATAGTAAAGTGGATTGTTGTTGGATGTTATCTTTGCAAATTCCTCACAACTGTGTTTACAAAATATGGAAGATTACAAAAGGCAAATGAATGTTTTGACAAAACGTCCAACTAAAACGCAGTCTCGTGGCATACAATGATGGTTGGATATGCACAAAATAGGCATGCTAAAAAAATATTGGAGTCTTTAAAGCATAAAGTAAAAAAACAATTGTCCAACTTTAGGAGTTTATTTTTTCCACCATCCTATCAACTTGTGTCAAAATTGGGAGTTTTAGAACAGTGGTATGGACATCCTTCAAAATGTAATTGAAATTGGTTGTTTGTCAGATGTCGTAGTTGTGCATGACATGATAAACATGTATGCAAAATGTGAAAACATACCCAAGGCACGTGAATTGTTTGGAAAATTGTATCAATGGTCTCATGGAATGCGATGCTGACATGTATGTGAAATGTGAAAGTACACATAGACACCTGATTTTTTTGACAAAATGATGTAACACATGGGAAAAATATAATACGTAAAAAAATCCACAAATTCAACGTTGACATCCCTTCCAGCATAATTTGCAACTCATGTGCAATTGCTAGTAATAGTACTCCTACGATGAAACAAAGTAGGGTCTTTGAGTTCACAATTTGTGTTGGTGAATAGATTTTGATGCGGGCCTTTGCTGCTCCACGTGCACAGATGTTAGTTCACAGCTACGGAAATCAATGATTGATGGAGCAAAATATGGATCGATTTGTAGATTCCAATACACATAGTTTGCTGATCCAACAGATATCTAATTGATACGGTGATGACATAACACTTCAAAGCTGAGAAAAACAATAGTGCAATATCCATATAAAGCTTCAAAATTTTGGAGAGAAAACATCAGATCTACAACGAACCGAACCGTGTGGTATGAAGGATGACAGCTCTATTAAATAAGATCTAATTCTTTTTCAGTCGCTGAATACACTGCCCGTGTGGCGATAGGCACATGGAGATTGGCCTATCAAATGTGCAGAGAGTTCCATGATCTTTGTGTTCAATAATATAGATGAACTTAGCTTGATTCATCTTTGAGATATGTGAGAAATGAAAAGAACTGAACACCAAAAGTGATGCAGGCAGGAGGACGTCAATGGCGTTGTTCTGAATGCAGGTGACGCAGTTCAAATGAAAATTAAGGCGCATCCACACGGGTCTGCACACACTCAAAGAAGACTCTCATGGCAAATGAAAAACTTAATGTGATACCAGATTATGAATTTGGTTCAGAATCAAAATACTTTGTTCTGCTTATTAAAATCATATTTGCAGGTTACAAATATATAGGAGTTGTATCTCTTAAAATATAAGATCTTCTATAAAAATATAAAAATATATATACAATATAACCAATATTACAAACTTATTTACCACTCCACTAATAATAATTAACTAATGTAAACTCTAAATTTCCTAACATTTAATCACTAAAGATTATATATGTTATTCAATTATATCATACTTGTAAATCTACATAGGCATGGATAATGAACAATCTTAACATTTTTCTTTGAAATCATTTCCCCATATCTGCTGTCATCGACATCTTCTGGTTCTTCATTTCTTACGGCGATTGCAAAGCTACTGACTACCATCAAAATTACAAGGAAAAGGAACACCCAAAAACAAAAAAACGAAACCATTTCTTCTGCACAATCATGAAGAAAAATTTTCCACGAGAAATATTTTCATTAAATTTCTTCAGAACCCGAGAAAGAATTCAATAGATCTATGAGCATCACGCCACTTTCCATGGTCGTCAAATTCATGTGTTCATCCTGTTCCGGTAGTGGTGGCTTAATTTTGATATGTTTTTGTTTATTTAGGGGCATTTAATCTAATTTAAGTAGGTATGGGGTATGTTATGTGGCTAACTATTTGTTATGCAATGAGTTATGTTGGTTTACACACATAAATTTATAGTGGGTAAATCGGACGTGTGTGTATATATATATATATATATTTCACAGTTTAGGTTTAGTTTGTGGAATATATAAATTTAATGGACTGCAATTTCTATGTCGATAGGTTGATGTTATTATGAAAGTAGTCCTACTACAAACATAGTTACATGATAAGTATGAGTATTATAATGTATGAAATTACAATGGTCTAACTAATATATTATTTTAAAATATTTATTCGAAAAGGCGTGTTTATAGTGGGAAAGCCCAAGGGGGCTCTACCAATGATTTTAATTCTTGCGGTCGACATGGTCTTACGTAGACGATGTCCATGTACTAATGAAATCCTCACCACCCATGTTATCAATTGTGTCAACATCCAAGTCAGTATCATGTTTCTTGTTTCACCTTTGATAGCTGTGAATCATTATTTGACAAGTGTAATGTTTTTGTTATGTCTTCCATCGCTCCCGACTCAAAGTCTTGGGTTACAGAGTGAAGCCAAGAATGTAAATGTGCTCAAAAGTAAAATTAAAAAGTAGACGTTGATGATCAAGCTGAGACCCGTCCTCACATACACGGCTTTCTGGCTTGCATCATCCTACACTTCACCAATTAAATCAAGTGTATGAATCAAATGATTTTTATATGCTGCGAGTGCGACAACGAGCTTTGACATGGATTACACTCCCACTGGAAGGCTGGGCAATGACAATATTGTTGTTAAGGCGTCGTTTTTTTCCTCGATTGAGGAGCAATTTTGCATGGATATCCCAAGCTTCATTCCTTTGCGATCCGAGGACCCCGCATGCACCAAAAAAGAGGGAGTTTGTTTGTTGTAGGGTGAAAAGTGCTTGGAATGAATTGTATTATTAAAGTTCTATTATGGAAGATAGATTATGCGCTCTTCGTGGTTGGATTTTGAAAGTACATTACCATTGTGAGTTCAATGACAAGCTGTGAGAACAAAATAATCATTCCAAATCTAAATTGAATATATACAACTTAGAGCTTACATATCATTTACTTTCCATTTAGTTATATTTGTAAATATTTCTTATCCACTTTGTAATTCCAAATTGTAAATAATAGTAGAAAATGAAAACAATGAGCAGAAATTTGCCAACAAATAGGACATAAAGCTCATGAAATCATCTTCAATAAGATTAACATCAAACTAAATTAGTTGTCTAAGTGTGAATTTAATTGTTTCATTAGAATTGATTTTGAGATTCAAGTTGTAATCGAATTTTGAGATTTATTTTAACATTTTAAACACATTTGAACTCTAATTTAAATTTGAATATTATTAATAGAGTGCTTATTTTTAGTAACTAATTATTCCATGACTATAATTTGCAAGACATGAACTCCTTAAACATAGACTAAACACATTAGATATTAAATTAAGAAAACAAACAACCTCTTTCCACCTGTACATTGCATGGTACACTTTGATGGTTTTATTAGTTCAAATTCCTCTTTCGAATGGCAAATAAAAGTCACCTTTCTCTCATTTGGCCAACTTCTTAAAGGACTTGAATATCGATGAATTTTTTTGCGTCGAATTTTCTCGTGTGCTTACTCAATCCTGAAAATGAAAAGGGAAGTTTGTTGGGGTTTTCTCATTTTTAATTTTGGTCCCTTTAAATAGAAGTTGCATTCATGTTAATAATACGGATGAGAACGAGATGATAGAGTAGATCACATATCATATATTGTTTAGGTAAGAAAAATCTATGTCGGGTAATGGGTGTGGGACATGTAGGTGTTTAATTCCCATGTTTTTACTAAGACATCACCTATTCCTCTACATGTACTCGAGCTTGAAACCAAAAATGAATGTGTACTAAGTCTTCCTATTTTTTATATTTTGGGCCCTTTAAATATAAATTGCATTCATGTGCATGATGCAAGAGATATCAAGAAAAAAAAGTGGAGCACATAACATATATTATTTGGGGGGAACAATCTAACTTGTGGAATAATCGTGGGGCATGCATGTCTTTGTCTTTGTCTTCAATTCATGTCTTTTTCTTCCTTCAACATTCCTTTTATGCGTCCTTCCTACTTGATCCCAGGGAAGTAAATTCAGTTGTTGGGTTGTCATCTCAACACACCTCTTGAGCGAGAAACTCCAATGCCAAAAGCACGTCCCATTTCCCTTCACGCTTCCAAGGTGTGCTTCACCTACATTTTCACATCTACAAAAATATGTGCCTCATGGCTAGAGGCAAACTATATTTGTTTTGCTAATAGCTATACAAAAACCCTAATCACAATTGTGCATGAAACCCTATCCCTTGGGTTTTAGGTCCAATCAACATATCCTTGTCTCTAAATTATCCATTAAAACATGCAAGGAGTAATGTTATCTATAGGGTTGCAATCTTAGTAGACCTCCCTCCCATTTACAAGCATCGCCTAGCCTGGAGAAACACATTACATCACCCTTCATGCTTCCTATTGTGCTTCACCTCCATTGGAAAAACTACATGCCTCATGGCTAGAGACAAACCCTGTTCAATGCCCTAATCGATCCAAAGAAACCATGATTGTAATTGTGTATGAAACCCTTACCCTAGAATTTTAGGTTCACACCACATATCCTTGTTATAAATAAACCCTGAAACTCATAAGTGAATCCCCCTTGTATTTGTTTGTGTTATGACTACATGTAAATTGCAAGAACTAATATTGCAAACAATAACTATTGACATTGGTAGTACTAATTGACCGCTCTTTTATTTTTTAGATATCTCCAAAAACTATGATTCCTCAACCTCTTTCACACCGTATTTTTGTTAGGTTCTACAGGTTGGAACATTTTAGATTTTCCCTTTTTATTCTCCTCCTTTCGATGTAAATTACACTCGAATGAATACTACACTACCCTAATCGTTAAATTTATAGTTAGAGAAAAACACCAATCTAAAATTTGCATGAAATCGCTAATTGGGCATTCTAACTACACTCTACATCTTGCTATCCTTGACATGTCCCGTGAAACATGCATTCAAATTCCCCTTACATTTAATTTTTTCTAACAACCCAAAAAATTCAAGAGCTGTAAATTCAAACAAGTATTCTCCTTGGCATCATTTTCCAACCGCTACTTTCATTTTGAGATATCTCTCTCCGTTGTTTCATCTACGTCTTCCCCAACACGAGTTTTCTCCTTTTTTGATTGGCAAACAAGTCATGCTCCACGCAAGCAATTTATTTTCACATTGACTCCTTGATTCTTGTTTTCTTTCTAATGTACTTCTCCACCCGCAAACTCCATTTACTACACCCATCTTCTTTTCCCATTGTTCTTCTCCATCTATTTCACTTCTTCACTATATCCCTTTTGGCGTTCACATCATACATTTTACGTACGATTGCTAGTATTGTATACAATATTAGATTTCATCTTTGAGTGTGTGTATATATATATTCAATATTCAATTATCAAATTATTGAATATATTCTAAGACATTAGATTTTTATGTAAATATTTGAGTTCCTTGTGTGTATGTCTTTTTTTATTTGTCAAATTCTCAATCAATTATAGAACAAACATAAAGATTCATGTATAATGTATTGTTCATAGATACCTTTTTTTTTTATGTATGATGACTTTGAGTCATATCATGCAAATAAGGGCTAGAATTAAAAATTTAATAGTTTCTTGTAATCTTCTGAAATATAAGAAGGGTGTAAGAGTTGTGAATGCCCAAACTCTTCAATTTTGACACACCACCATGAGAAAAAACAAATACTTGAAAAATAAAAAATAAATTATTTATAAAAAAACACATAATATACAAGTACAAGTGGTCAATATATAACAAAAGTAAGAATTAGGTTCTAACTTTGTTTTTACTAAGCAAAAGCAAGAGTTGTAAAACAACTCTACTTTTGACCATTTTACTAACACATGTCTAGACACATAATGAGAACATGTGGGATATGGTGGCAAGCGATTAAGGATGCCACTTATCCTATTCTAAGGATAGGACATGTGCACCAAAAAATGTAGCACGCTTAAGCTAACCTAATTTAACTTTATATTAATGTAAATAGAATATTGCACCAACACTCCTCTTAAGTACAACTTAAGGAAGCCTATACAAAAAAATAAAGCTAACAATCCTCTAGAATGGGTCTTAGTAATTAGAAATGATGAGGTACCTATGTACAAATAAAATACAAACTTAAACAAAACGAGATACAAAATAAAGGTCTCTTAGAAAATCATATAATATACTTAGGAAACTACACTGGATGAGTAATCCACCTCTAAAGATGCACCGAGTGGATTGATCCACTAATGAAGAAGGTGTAAGAAGTGAAAATGGAAATAATGGTGAAGAAATAAAAACCACATGACTGGTTTGGATCCACCATTCAATTATTAAAGAGCTTATAGATGGTAGGGATCCCAAATAATATCACTACCAAGTGAAGTGTCAAACATACACAAGAATACACCAAAGAATTCCATAAACTACGTGTTAAGGGTAAAGCAAGGGACATAACACCTAAAGAAAAATATGATTACACCCCATAGTGATGAATGGGTAGAGTGGATAAAATAATATATATGTATGAGGTGGTCCAAATCCATTATTCAAACATTACATAATCACATAGGCTAGGGATACTAGAACATGATCACTAATATGAGACTAATTTAATAGTTGTAATACTAAAACTAGGGTTCATATATTTAAGATATTACAATATGTGTGTGATTGTACTTTAGTATAGTAAGCACAAAAATGCAATGTTATAATTATGTAATGAATGTTGTTTCACTCAAATAAACTTATGGAAAGTAGAATACCAAAATCGGGTCAAGGTTTAGAATAGTCACCATCGAAAGATTCATAGTACGTGACAATGATATGAAACTACATCTAGAGTTTACAAAAATTGAGAGCTTGAAACTAAGTGGAAGACATGTTTTCTTGATGAATATTGTTCAGATAACATTAATTGACCATAAGAACTCTTTTATGTAAATGAGGTTGTTAAATAAACAACTCACATAAATCAGTTGAATAGATTTATTATTTACTTTTATACATTGTTAGTTTTGTTATTCTTGTTATATTATTTGGGAATATAGTTTCCTATTTTATTGTTATTTTTCCTATTCTCTATTCTCTGGGAACTTGTTATCATTGTACAATATGTATAAATATTTTAGCCATCCTAATCAAATGTAATAACCCTGTTTATTTTAATAAAACATTATCATTTTTCTTGGTTCTCATTTGGTTTCAAAGCATGCGGGTTATCATAGGGAAAGAGAAAAGAAGAAAGAAGCGAGGAAGGGAAGAACTCCAGAGAACTCTAAAAATAAATTCCAGTTTTGCTTCGAGTGTAAGCTCATTGCAGCACATTCATTTCTTTCCCTGGGAAGACTTTGCAAATATTTGTATGAAAGCCACAAATAAGTGATAGAGGAGAAGCCTTAAAGCACTCCATATTTTTTTCTTCGTGTAAGATCCATAAGCGAAATTATTTCTCTTCTGATTTTATTCAAATTTCCAAACATATTTGGGAGGCTGCCAATTTTAGAGTAGAAGATAATTTTCACCTAACAGAGGCATTGCAATCTAGAAAATAATAACATTTCAACAGTCTAGAATTGAAAAATCAGTTCAAAATTTCACTCTCTCAAGCTCATGCACATTTGATTTACAATTGGTTCATTTTTAATTTTTTTGTTTTACGTAAATTTAGGCCTAAACACTTTTTTTTTTTGTAAAGTTTATGAAAAAATACAGTTTAGAAAATTTGAAACTTTTTTGCCCAAGTCTATATGAAAAGCCAATTAATTTGTATCTCACAAACCAAAAGGAGTTAGAAGCCAAAACTTAACCACATTTTCTTTTACCCAATTTTTCAGAGTAAATAATAATCTTTGAAAAATAACTCCTAAACCATCTTTTACCTTGAAAGTTACAATTAATTTTGTCTTGGATAAACCAAAAGGAGTTTATATCTAAAATTTTGTGAGCCTTCCTAAAATCACAACTTTCAAGATTTTTTTGAAAATATTTCTACAACTTCTATAGTTTTTGAGATATAAAACTATAGGATATTTTTTTAATTTTTACTATTAAAAATTCATGAATCTCAATGAACTTGCAAATTGTGTCTATCCGGAGCTAAAATTTTGCCAATTATTTTAAAATTCCATTAAAAGTTTGTGTATTATATTTTGTGCTTTAACCCATCATAAAAATAAATTTTAAAATATTTTGTGAGATTTCTAAGCATAAAACAAGCAAATGAAAAAACTTTAGCATATATGAATATGTACAATTTACACAATCACAAGTTTTCAAAACTCATTCACAATGTTTGGTATATATAGTAAGTAATGTTGTCACAGGATACTGTTGTATCTAATGCCTCATACAATTGCAACGCATTTGAAGTATGTGGCATCATCCTTATAAATCATTGGGGAGAAATAAAGACACTTGCACTAATTTCTCCTCTCCTTCATTTCCCACCCGCCACAATCATTAGACATAATTGCTGAAATTTTGAAAATATGAGTATATCGAGACTTGTTGCCCATGTACAAATATCTCCCTCTAAGAAGGCATTATTGATCAAACAAATCCCTCTAATGTATTTTTCTAAGTACCACGTGCCATTTTCCTCTCACATAAATTAACATATCTTTTGCGTATGGCATGTATATCGAGAGGACACACTTTTCCAAAGATATTGTCAAGTATATCGGAAGGAACATGTATATATAGAAGTTTGGTGTATTGACATTACAATATATAGAAAGGGTAACCTATTTGGAGTGATAAGGAACCCATCCATCTCCGTCATTTATAAATATGGGTGCAAATGCTCCAAAATTATTTATGCCGATTCTCGGCTCCTAAGAGGAAACAATTATGTTGCATGACAAAAAAGACCAAAACTCAACTTGAAGTTGAATACATATGGAATGTAGTTGACATAATTCTCATTTGTCATGATAATGATTCTAATGGACAACGATAATTTGAAATAGATAATCATAAGGCTAACTTGATCATAATGTTTGGAGTTTTAGATGAGGTGTAACCCCACATTTTTATGCCAAAATGACAAAGGAAGTTTGGAATAAACTAAACACGGATCATGAGGCAAAGAATAGGAATACCATCCTCCATCTCTAGAGTCAATTGTATTGCCTCAAATTTAAACATGATGAGAAAATAGAATATTTTTCAAGGTGTGTTGTAACTTTAAGGGTGTCACTCTAAGTATTGGAAGTGGATGTAACATATGTCTCTCTTGTACCCATCATCTTGAGAGCAATTTCCCCCTCATACATGATCTTCATGACCACTTTGAATGTCATGGGACAAACATCGACCTTTGAGAAGTTGGTGAATATGTTGCAACAAGAAGAGTCCATGCACATAATAGAAGAAGAAGAGTTACATGCTCTTGCTTCACATTGGAAAGGGGAAAACCTATGAAGTCTTCCAAATTACACGAAGTAGAGTAATGAGAATGGGAATAAAAATAAGAAGAAATGTTTATTTTTTGGTAGAAAGGGACATGATTTGAAAGAATAAATTGGTACAATTCATTCCAATAGGGATCATATAGTGGAAAGAATCCTATTAATCAATAGTCTTCATAGGACATACAAATAAGAAACAAAGACAAAAAAAAGGGAAATTGGGAAAAGAATCCCCAACAATAAGGAAACATTACAAATGAAGAAGACAAACTTTTAGATGAGGACTTCATGTATGCTTGCTATAAAATCTTATGATCCATCCACATCTTCAAGTTATATATAATATTTTGTTTTAGGTACGACCCGACACATGATGAGAAGATAAGATTGGTTCTAAAGTTTGAGAGATACACCCATCAAAAATCATGTCTCATTAGGTGATGAGACTTCTTATAGTGTCCAAGGAACTGAAACAAAAGGTCACCTATTGAAACACATGATTGTAAAATCAAATATGTCATATATGTCTTGGGACTCACCAAGAATCTATTCTCTGTCATTCAACTACTAAAGCACAACCAAAATTTTGAATTTGATAGAAAAGGTAATAAAAATATGTGCCTTATCGAGAGAAGAATAAGAGTATAATATATGTTGCATGATCATATAATGTTGGTAATATGTTCAACTTGATTTTGTCTAGAAAGATAATGATGTAGGAGCATCTATAGATAAGACCAATTTTTGTTATAAATCTTCATAGGAGGTAAGTATTGGTATTATTTATGGACTCCCACTTAATGGGATCCTCTGGGACATGCAATAAGGTCAAATTGGTTTTCCCTCTAAAAGACCAAGTTTGAAAATTTGAATTTAGTAAGTAGCATTAGGAGGGGTCATGACTAGTGGTGTCATTAGGAGGATGTTTCAAATGAGGAAAAAGAGACCAAGAACATGTAATCAAGCATCTAGGCCAACTCAAGTGAGGTGTTCATAATAATCACACTCTAGTAGGCAAGCTTAGTTATGTAACTCCTCATTCTTGAGGGAATGTGAAGAGAAATTCAAATGGAGTAGGTGGATTCAGTTTTAGGAAGTTAGAAAAGTCATTTTTGTAGAATATGGAGGGACACCATCAAATGAGAAGAGAGAGAGAGCAGATCTAGAGTGTTCTTGGAATGATTTAAAAAATATATTTGAATAATGGAGGGTAAAGAAGCTTGAGCATAGATCAAATGAAGAAGAATTATCCTTTGTGAAGAATGATTGTAATATTTGTACATATGAATAAAGAGAGATATTATGAATAATATTTGATGTATTAGAGTGTTGATGTTGCTTCTTTGGTGATAGATTATGTTTTGATTTGTTAATGTGACTTGTGCATGAGAATCATGTGTTAAATGGTTTTTTTCATGTTATGATATGGTATGAGGGTGATTGTATAGGCAAGATTATCATGTGGATGAAATGTGCATGCATGGAGAAGAGATCTTAAGACCTGAAAAACACCATATAAGTTTGGGGTGATTCAAAAAGTAGAGATTTGAGGTATGTATCCATATAGAATGGTAGGATAAGGTGTGAGATTATGAAATAGACATGTTGAAGTGTGAAAATGTTGTTAAAAGAGATCAAGAACAAGGAATCATGGGTATAAATACATTAAAAAATAACCTAAAGCTTGGAAGTGGGAAAGCTGTCAAGTAGAGCAAGAGACGTGTTTTTGTATAAATCTTATGGTTGGGAATGAAATATCCATAATTAATAAAAGGACCCAAAAGAAGAAAGGTGGATGAGGTATGTACAAAGATTAGGGGTAAGTTTTAGGACTTGAAGTGGAGTTTTGTTCAATATATGGAATATTATCCCTCTCGGGTCTACTAAAACCTCAATTTAGGGTTTAGAGGAGATTGACCCATAACTTGTGTTTGGCTTAGTAAAAATTGATGAAATTTGGTCCTGTAAGAACTATAGTTGACAATTCAATAAATTTCTTTGGTTTCATTGAGAATAGAGGTGCACATATGGGACTGTAGGTGATCTTAGACCTAGTGAAGACCTAATTAGAGCATGAACATAAAAGTAATTGTGTAATTTATCTTAAGGACCCATCTAAAAATTTTAACCATTATTTGTAGAAGCCAAATGGGTATCCAAAAGTGTTGGAGTTCAATGTGAAACTTTTTTCTATGAACTTTAATTAAGAAAACTTAGTGTATGTAGGGCTAGAATACCAAAAAGCCGAGTGAATAAGAGGGAAACCAATTCTATTTTGATATTATTTGTGATTTATAAGGTTTGAGTGTAGACATGCATGTGATTACAGGTTTAATGATGTTTAGAATCCCTTGTATGGGTTCAATAAGCCAGTCTTAGCTTTAGGTGAGCTAGACCTAAGAACCTAAGTTAGTGGTGGTGGATCTAAAGTATTTGGTACGAGATAGTGTGGATGATGAAGGTCATGAGTGTATATTACCATTTAATTTATTATAGTTTATGGTTTTACCAAAGTGATGGAGTTTGAGGGAGAGCATGATCAATTATCTCAACAATATATATGGAGATAAGTGGTAGTGTTCAAGAAATTGAGGAGGATAATCCTCTCAGGAACTTTTTAGCATTGAGATTATACTTCCAAATTTGAAGGAAATAATTTCACGTTACAAGAATGTGTGAGCATGTTTTTGAATCCATAAATATTGTGATCTTATCAGTGGTAAAGTCATAAAGAAGATATACACCAAACACAAAGTCATGGTGGGGCGATTATAGATCATTTTCTTATATTTTCATGATTGTTGGATGTTTGAGCGGAGGACAAAGCACATAAAAGGTGGAGAGTGGTTGGAAACATCAACCAAAGGTCTCAAGACCTTAAAATTTGTAAAATATTCAATTCTTCTCAAGTTTCCAAAGTTACTTAATGTTTAAATTAACATGAATCATGGGCCTAACCTTGTACTAATTGATTGTCTATGAAGTTTTGAGTCCATGTGTATATTTATCTACATCAAGTGGTATAAAAGAGGTAGGATCTTAGGATGGAGGTTGATTAGGGATTTGATGAAGATAACAATAATTTTATAATTTGTGAAGTGTGTTAGTATTTGACAGGTTGACTCCTTAGAAGAGAAAGAGGGAAAGAAGATGTGAGAGAAGATAATAAGTAGAAGCAAAAGAAGATAATTCCAAGATAAGGACTTGAATACCAAGGAGGAATTATCGAGAAGAGAAATAGGATATTCTATATACCATTCTTATCTTTCATATATATATAAATCCCACATCCAACCTCTAAAATATTGTACAAGACATTTTGTGATATAAATTTAGATTACAATTCTACATCTAGTGTTGATTGTCTCTCTACTTACTATTTTTACTATAAAAATTATGATATATCCTTTGACCTCTAACATCTATAATATCTTTTCTACACATAACATATTTAGAGTTTTGTCCACTAGGTCTCCTCCTAGACCCTAAATTAGATGTATCCGAGAAGATACTCACTTCATCGTATCCCAATGGTATTGAATTTTCATCTAAATATTTTGTATTTGTTTGTATTCCCACTCAAACAAGGTCTGAATATGGTAAGTTAGGACTTAAAACTCATGATGCTTCCCCATAATTTCCTTCATCTCCTCAAATGTGAGACTAGTCAAATTTAGAGACAACCACTTCATATATGTTCAAGAAAACAATAGATGATTCTTTACAACATCATCGAGAATAATTATAAGAGAACCACTCATTAGAAACATGGGTATTATTAATCCCTTCTCTTAACTTCTCGAATCATGTACATGTTACTTCCAAATCCTACTCCTCCATAGATACTTATTTTGGAAACACTCCACATAAATTATAAGTCATTCTAGACATCCCTTGTTTGAAGAAAAAATAGATGAAGATACCCTAGGTAACTGGATTTATCTTATCCATTTTTAATATGAGTTAAATTTATTCTCTAATGGAGAAAATATTAGATTTTCTCTTCTTTAATTTTCTTTATCAATAAAGAAGTGGGGATAACTCTTCGCACTATACATGAAGATATAAATAACATAGAATTTTTGTAAACACATGGAATAGTTTTATTGTAGCATTTAAATATAAATATTATCCAATTGGGAATTATTATTAACTATACATAAAATTTTCAAACTAAAGCCATGATGAATCTATTCAAGTACACACAAACACCTTTTATACCATTGCAAAGTAAAAATGAATATTTTGTAATATAAAAATATATAATTTTGAAGTATATTTTTAGCATGATACCTTGCATTCCATCTAACATGGAATTCCTAAAAATATATTCTATATGGGAATCCTACATATTTTCTTGTACATTTAAATAAAAATCCAAGCTAAAGTATAAACTAGAAAAATCCAAGTCTCGAACAAGTCGTAGGCAAAGAATTACAATCCTATAATAAAGTAAAATACTAACCAAGGGAACTATCTTTCATACCTTCCTTAGAAGAAAACATCACTATAAAATGATTATAATAATTTATCTAAGACTATAAAGTGGTTTAAAACCCATAATTTTAGTGTACACTTCACATATGAATGCTTCTATAAGAAAACTACGCACTTTAAGAAAACGGTATTACCACTATGAAACTTGATAAAGGTAAACAAGATGTGGGCTATGATCCCAATACCATTTTTGATACCAAAAACATCAAATCTTCATATGATACCATTTGGAGGAAAGGAGTACACTTGAAGTTAACAATGCAAGTTAGAAGAACCTAATTTTTGCTAAAGTATTTTTATGGTTGAACTTTCCACCAACACCTCACCTAAAATCATAATTGATTAGACGGTTTGACTCAAGTTTCGAGAAACTCATTGCTCAATAGTGTAGTCTAGTGTATAACATCAATCCTTTTCAAGATGCATTCCTTTATGTTGTTCCATTACATGTATGTGGTGTTTTAATTGGCCAACCATATCTTTACCATTGCCATAGAACCTATAAGGAAAACCTCAAAATGTTTTCATAGAAGTTGGTGACATGAGATATTGGATACCAAAAGTAGTCCTTAAGCTATCACTTATGTGAAATAAGATAGAAAACTCTAGGAAAATGTTTGTACTCTAATGGTTATACCGGATAGAAACACATCCTTGTGGATCCAATTCAATAGTGGTTCCTTCAAAAACATTCAAAAATTGCACAATGTGTTGAAATAAAACATGGATACTTTTCAGCCACCTAAGAAATTTCATATGGAATGCATTGTAAAGCATATTATTGATTTGATTCCATAACTACCTTTTCCTAATGTATCTATATATCATTGATTATTTTTGATAACGAAGAGATCAAGTGTTAGATCATTAAATTGTGAATAAATGAAATATTATTCCCAACTCATTGCCTTACAACAACCCAATTATGATTGTGCCGAAAAGAAAGATTATACATGGAGGTTGTGCATTGATTATTCAAATCTCAACAAGATCACAATGAATAACTATCACCCTCTTCCCATGATTAAGGATTAATTACATATATCCATAGTGTAAATTCATTTACTAGAATCAATTGTATATCTAAATACCATCATATTCCTATCAAACCTACAAATATTTAGAAGACACTCTTAGAGCCAAGAAATTTTTGTTTGATTGGTTGGATATTCCCTTTGGCTTGATTAATGCACCCATTACACACATTACATTCATAACGGCCCTTCATATATTCATTTGTTGTAGTCTACCTTGATGATATACTATTCTTCAGTGAAACATGGGATGAATCTTATGTCATATTCAAAAATTCTCCGCACTTTATGGTAGAATTTCTAAGTTATATGCTAACATGTAGAAGTGTTTATTTTATGTGTTTAAGATATCATATATGGGATACATAGTAGACACATAAGGAATTCATGTGGACCCAACCAAAATTTGCATCATCTAAGAATTGTCTATACCAAAGAATATCTTAGAGATTAACATCTTCATGGGATTAGAAAATTTCTATAGGAGGTTTGTACTTGGTTTTTCTCACATTAATTAACCATTGAATCAATTTACCAAAGGTTTTTATAAAGAAGTCTTTTTCGAGTCACATTAAAAATAAATATCATTCAAAGAATTAAAATACACTTTTTCATGTGCCAACACTTGAGCTACTTGATATTTAGTGACTATCTCGAGATAGACATTAATGCATCATATCATGCACTCAAATACTTTGTAACTTAACGTGGTCACTCATTTTCTTACCTCAATGAAACCTTCATCGCATTAGTAAGAAACTATCCAAAATAGGATCGTGAGATTTATGATATTGGTTAGGCTTGTAATAATTTGAAACATGTTATATTTTGAGAAAGAATAACTTGATCCACACCGATCACAAGTACCTTAATTTATTGAAAACTCAAAACAAGTTATAGTAGCAACATCAAACATGATTTTCTTATCTTCAATATATTGTCACCTCAACATTAAGCATAAGAAGGGAGGTGCAAATATAAAAGGTGATTTTTTGAGCCGACCTCCAGCTCAAGATCTATGCATAGTGGTTGATGCTTGTGGACTTAATAAACACTTTGTAAAAAAATTATCCTTCATAACCAAAATTCACATAAATTTATCACAACTTATTCAGTTATAAATCAGTTCCAAATTTATACTTATAGGATGAACTCCATAGATACTCAAGTTTGGTAATTCTACTCTTTAACATTACTAGTCTTTATATTGCTCTCTTGCTCAAACAAGTGAATTTACCCATTCTCATCGACACATATCTAGGTTTTTTTCTAACTTTCTTGATCAAACACACTCATCTATCTATAGTTTCCGAGAATTGAATGCATAAGATCCATTAAGAAACTCTATTGGCCATCTTCAAAACTTTACACTTCAAATAGTCTCTAGGGTCAAAAACATGTAATGGGCGTAGGAATTTCCATACGTTCATGACCCTAGTGCATTGTTTTTCCCTTGCTCACTTTGGTCCCAAACTTTAGCTACACATTACTATTTGGGTCATTTTCTCCTATACATTTGTCCCTTATAACTTAAATCACCTTCAGAAGCATATATAAGCAAGTGAAACTCACCTCATTTAGAACCTAACACTCTTATGGACTCCTATTGAAAAATCTAGCACCACGCTAGCAAAAAGTCACCCACAGCTCCCTACACTCCACAAATACCTCTACACATTCATTAGGGAAACACCATCTATAAGTCTAAAGCTTCTCACTAAGTCTAGGGACTACTTCCCACATTTGTAAGCACCCAAATTCACTCACTCAAGTAGATTTGTAAGAGAGAATCAATTCAATATTTTTCAAAGGAAGGATGTCAAATCTAATTGCATTATAGCTATATATCACATGCTAGGTAGAGAATGACATGTATTTTGAGGTCTCTTTTCGAGTAGTTCCATGTGGGTAGTGCACTGGGTGCCCACAACCCAACTAATTTTTATTTTAAATAAGACTTCTCATCCATGGTTATGGTTTGAAATATTGATCAAAGAATTCGGAGGACCCACACGGTGAGATCAACAATGACTAATAGAGATTGAAAAGATATTCAAACAAGTGACAAACCAAAAGTTACAAATCCTAGTTCTAATCGTGGTTAAGACTGTATAAATATGTCAATGTTGTATGTAGACGTTCTTATCACTATTGTATAGTCTTTCCCATAATAATATTCAGTCACAATTTTAGTATCGATGAAATATCGTGTCTAGATCTCCTCGTCCATCATTCATATCACCCAAATGTGTCCAAAATAATCTATAAATAATTAAGTGCACTCAATGCCTTGTGTTTTTGAACTTGTACTATATATTTTTACATGTGTTGTAAGTATTAATGTGTTATTTTGATATGAATGGTTAAAATTGGAAGTTGATTAATCGTAATAACCCCCATATAATTTATTTCCTTCCTTTTTGGTTATGTGTAAATCAATCAAATCTAAAAGGGTGAAAACATTTGTAAACTCTACTCTTGAATTGAATATTGTGTTTCCAACCCATAGTGGTCCAAGGGTTTCGATTTTGTTTTATTTGGAAAATTTATTTATCATGCCAACTCTCTGGTATCATTATTAGTATCTATGTAGCTTTCCCACATATTCTCATTCTAAGGCAACACATGTCTTCTCTTGTGCCCAAGTCCATGATGATATATTTGCTAATATAATTTTACTATCAATATTGATCATGCACAAGGTGATGATTCCAATACTCACTTTGAAAATCATAACCAAGACTTTATCGATACCAATTTGTATATTTTTTACAAGAGAGTCCCGATAACATTTATATCTTATTATTTGTTGTATGAGATTGACTTAAACATGCTCCATCGTCTATCTTAGAGACATTTATTACTCATGTATCTACGGTTTCACCATTCTTAGGGCACCTAACATTTCGGTGCACAATGTTTCTACGCATATCCTTATAACCATTATTGTTATTGCACATCAAATATCTAATGGTTCACAACATTCTTCATCTAGCACATAAGATCTTGGAACCCTTGATCACACATTATAAGCTCAAATCTTACAATTGTAACAAAGTGTATCCAATTCTACTCATGATGTGAACTCTACTCCATAATCCACTAGCTCTTCGAGGTGGCCTCTTACCCTTTCCTCTTAGTTTTTTTACACCCAATATTCCTATATATGATGGAAAAGGTGACCAAAGTAGAACATCTTAGGCCATATTGTTGAGTTGTTAAGCTAAATTTCTTCACAAATAACATGCTTTACAAACTTACGGTGTTTACATAAAGGTTGTCGTGTAAATGTGCAACAGGGAAATTGACAATTTCTGAGCACGACAACTATACCCCGTGCCAAATTTTTCATGTTTTATCATTCCCAAGCACCCCAAGTCAAATCCATCAGTCTGGTCACCCCCTATTTGATGTAAAATTTATCCCCTAGGTGATTTTAGGAATTTGAAAAGATGTTATCTTTTGGTAGTATTGGGAAGGGCTATCACTGGCCTTCCCAGGACTGGACCAACCACCCTGGAGTAGAACACAAGGGTAATATTCAACATGGAGGTGAATTGAAGACCTTAAAACATCATGGAAATGGTTTTGGAAGGTTTGGGGAAGTTTTTAAATACTTGGAGCAGTTTGAGTAAAAGCAGGGTTCACAAGCCTAGGCAATTCACAGGCCTAAAATAGTTGTTGGGCTTCAAAAGAAGATTTTGGGAGCTCGGATGGAGTTAGAAGTAAAAAAACATCATTGGAAAGATGATTCCAAGACCTACATGATGGTGAAATAATATTTTTCACAACACCTTGGCGCATAGGATTTGCAGTAGTTTTTATCATGTCACAAGTGGAGTCTCAAATCAAAACTCTAATTTTTCAGGATCATATGGGGAATCAAGACATTATACCCCCATAATTGGATTCAAAATGCAATTTTAAGTTAGAATCATATAAAATTTCACCAAGAAATTACACTGGGAGCTCAAGTTATAACTATCACAAGTTCAGACTTAGCCAATTTTTGGGAGGACACATGTCGGCACACTGGGAGCTCAGGCGGGATTTGTGTCCCCGACATCCCCAAGGTAAGGGACATCAAGGTTGGAAAAGTGAAACCAAACCCTTGAATCCCTCTCAGCCCTCATATGACTTCTCGGACCCTCATGTGACCTCCAGACTTGACAGCTTCAACCCCTAGGTGCATTTTTGGAGCATCCATTCCCTACCGCTGGATCGGGCGCCATGTCACCTCCAGACCACCGTGGAAATTGATGTCCCTTATGGACCTGAGGTGGGGAAATAAGACATTGAAAAATACACCTAGCCCCTATGGGGAGTCATTTGGAAACCCATGTGACCGACTTTCACCCCTAGGTGCATTTTTGGAACATCCATTCCTTGTCTTCAGATTGGGCGCCACGTGTCACCTCCAGACCACCGTGGAAACCGATGCCCTTATATAACTAAGGTGGGGACATCAGACATGGAAAAATGTGTACAGCCCCTATGGGGAGTCATTTGGACACCCACGTGACCGAATTTTAGCCCCATGTGCATTTTTTAAGCAAATCCTTGTTGCCGGATCGAGGACATGGCATCACCTTGACCACCGTGGAAATTGATGTCCCTCACATCCTTGAGGTCAGGGACATCAGGGACATAAGAATGCACCCATTCCCTCCATGTGCATGTTTTGAAAGTTTAAATCCGACACTTAGCTATTTCTTTCCCCTCATTTCTCCTTCACAGCTTCATACCTTGCCATGGCTCCGTGGATGTTTGTCCTGCACACCCGGTCCACCATTATTACTCCGAACCAGCTCCGACATGGCCAAATAAAGTCTCCAATCATGAATACATAGAAATTTGCAGGCCTGGAGAAAAATGGATTTAAATGATGAAGAATGGGAAGAAAATGAAGGTTTTTTTGCGATGATAACCATGAAGTCACCTAATCAAAAATCTTCATATCTCACAAGATAAAAGTCGATGAAGATGTCATCTTTTGTAGAATTCCTCATTTTTCAAGGTGATAAAGATGCAACAAACAATATGTCAAATTATGCCAAGAATAGTTTACTCCAACAAAACCCTCTCTTCGTGCACCGACTCACATTCATCGGATTTCCCATCATTCCGCAATGGAAACGAACTAAAACTTGTACACGAGATCCAAATAAAAAAACTATCACAATGGAGTTGTTTTCATTACAAACGGAGAAAAAAACCATACCTACAAATTTTGAGCTCCATTAATGGCCGCCATGCCACATTCCAGTGCCCGAAGCCACCGCTGTGGCAGTCAAAATTTCAAAATTTATTTCCAAGCATTCTAGTGGGCAAAACTATGTGAAATTCAAAGGGTGTTATCATAATGACAAGAAGAGTCCAAAAAAATGTTCCGTCACAAATAGAGTACTGGAAACACCCTTTCTAAAAATAGTAAGATTTCCTACACATGATTGTTATTTTTAGTAAATCTTCATCAAAAGCGGCATGGAAAGAGCAATGTGCATCGAAGATATCCAAAAGGCTAGAATGATTATCCGGAGTAAAACAAGAAAAATGACCACTTACTAAAAATAGTAAGTCCCCATCCGGGCATTTACTAAAAATAGTAAGTCACACTCAAAGGGTAGTTTTGGCACAATGGGACATTCATAACTTTGTCGCATCAAAGCTTTTCATCAAGCGAGGATCATCAGACTTCATCTGGGATGACATCTCCTCTTCTTCTTCCTCTTCTTTCTCTCTCTTCTCTTCTCATACAACACTCCCTCTCCTCAATGTTATATTTTTGCGTTGAGGGTTGCACTTTTTAATATGACTTAAGTGACTTTAGAAATATAATGTAACTTTAAGTCACCTTGCTATTATAAAAGGGACTTAAATATTTAAAGTGGAATATGAAAAGTCTTAAGTCATATTAAGGTATTTGAAAGGTCATGAGGAAGACGAGGAGTCAATTCTATTCTATAAATTGTAAAGCCATTCCCATTTCAAAGGGTTGGCAATTGATCTGTAAACTCAAGAGTGCATGTACCTAGAGAAAACAAAGGAGATAGCCAATTTTCTTCTACTTTCCTCCACTTCTCAATTTATTCCATTCTCACATTATGTACAACTTTGATTTGAGCAATCAATATAAGAAGAAGGATTTTCTAGCTTTCTTTGACTAAGGGGTTTTTGATACTTGGTGATTAGTGAATTCTATTTGGTCTTGAGCTATTTGCAGTGGTTGTTTCTTCTCATGAATGCATGTGTTGAAGTTTCTAACTAGTGCATGCAGAATCTGATTTTCTACTAAAGCATTAGTTCTCCTACCTCTTTTCTCACTCCCTTTCCCGCTCTTCGAGACAAAGTCTTCCCTAGCAAGATATTGCTAGGTTTTCCCGCAGGTCATGGAGTGCCCCTGCTGATCCCCTGGTCGAAAGGTCACCAAAGAAATCCACATCTTCTTGTGCATGCACATACGGCAGATGCACCGGTTAAGTAGAGGGACTTAGATTCCTAGAGCGTTGACAAGAAATCCACAAGTTTTTCCACCCAAAAATTTTTCTTGCCAACAGTTTTTGGTGCCCACCGTGGGGCATATTTAACAAAGATCTCGCAACCAATATACGACTGCAAGGTCTGAAAATTAATTAAAAAATAAAATATTGAAAAAAAAAAAAAAAGAGTTCATGAAAGTCCATTGTTAAAAGACACACTACTGATTTCTGCATGTGTCTTTTCATATTCCCACTTCAAAAATTTCAAAAAGATGGTTGAAGGAAGACACACCAAGTTGAGTAGGTCAAGAGGTGTTGATGATTTCAATTTTGAGGCTTCACAAAATCAGCAAGAACGAATTAGAGAAAATCTTTACTTCTTCTCTCAAGCCTCGTCTCCATCTAGCTCTTCACAAATATCACCGTGCAATCCTATCAAAACTCTTGTGGATACCCCCCTTCAAATTCTCCCGTTTTTCAACCACCATTGAGCATTGAGCTCCTAAGAAGAAGAAGAATAATTTGTAGAAGCAAGAGCATAAGTAGAAATGACAATGGCAGCATTGAAGAAGAAAGACCCCAACCCATTGTTCCATGGGGAAGGAATACAGCCCGCTTGCTTGAACCACCTCTCCATGATCTACCAACAATTTCCCGCAAGAACTTGCCAAAATTCAATGGTGACAAAACACAACATCCTAAGAACACATCACTGCTTTCACGACATCATGTGGAATTCTTGGTGTCCAACATGAATACATTGCTTATGAGATTGTTCATGGAGTCCCTTCAAGAAAAAGCAAAGATAATGGTTCTACCTCCTACCTTCCCGATCCATCACTAGTTGGGATGACATCAAGGCTGCTTTTGAGGAAAGATTTAAATCAATCAAGATTTTCAAGACCTCTTGGTGTGCAGCTTGGCTCAAATGAGGAAAGGAGAAAGTGAAACGATGAGAGACTTCATGGCTCATTTTGAACAAGTTACTTCATAGGATACCGGAATAAGATTCACCCTCTTAAAACAATATCTAAAGATTCTTCATAAATGCTCAATCACCGGAGGTAGGCTTTCTCCTACGAAAATTTCAACCAAAGAAACATTGTAGAAGCTAAAAAGGAAGGCCATTCAACAGGTGATAATCTCATCCTCTTTCAAAAGATGAAGAATCCATAAAAGAGCAAGTCCCAACATCTTGGAGATGAGAGAACCAATCCATCACCGCAAATTTGGCAAATGAGATGACCTCTTTGAAGAGGGAAATGTTTGAACGAGTATCTTCTCAAAGAAGCAACAAAATAAGATTGCAGGAGCACCCCAAAGGCTCACCTTGAGGCCCCACCAATAAACATAAATTACGATTTCAAGAAGATGAAGAAGAGCTTGAACAAGAAAGTGAAGGTAGTGATTTCTAGAAAATGATGAGTTTGAGAACAATACACAAATTAGATTATGTGAGTATTCTGGATGTGATGAAGAAGATGAAGAAGATGCACACAGTTTCTCATGTGCAATATTCACTCATTCTCAGTTTGAGAAAAGAGCATCTCCCTCCACTGCTACTAAGAAAAATAAGGTTGATGATCCTTTTATGGCAACTCCGTAAAACAAAATAATTAGTCGAGGATCCCCACTTCCATCCTCCATGAAGTCTGCATTGTTGGAGCTTGATCCTGTAGCAAGTAAGAAGCCTCCCGCAATCCCAAACAAGTCTTCTGATGTCTCTTCCAAGTCTAAATCTAAATCTGCTATTGTAAAATCTAGAACTTTGAAAGCTCTTAGTGTACCTTTCAAAATATCCTCCATTCCTCAAACATCAAATCCTGCTCCTAAGCATGTCCAGACTCCAAAATCAGTCCCTTCACCCCCTTGTCGGTATCTTCTCCTTTTGATTTCATAGAATATGCGAACAAAGCCAAAGTCCAAATTACTGAAATTGAATATTTGAGGACTCATCTGAACAATTTGAGAGGTTTGTCCAATACATCAGAAATGGTAGTCTAACACCCAATGATGTAGCTCATCATCCTAAAGGAGTACTACCAAACCCACCTACACCTCCCTCACGTAACATGCTTTTTGAGTGGATCAAAGACCGATAAATTTGAACCTTTCTATGTCTCCTTGCTTCATTGGAGAATATGTACCGACAATTCCATAATAGATTCTGGTGCCTCGAGATAACGTGATTCCTTTCAAGGTTTCTAAAGATCTTAAACTCACCATGGCTCCACCAGTGGCTCTTGTTACTCTTTCGAGTCAAAAATGTTCCACTTGTAGGGAAGGTCAAATATGCACAGTGTCTCTGCCAAATTTCTAGACAAGAAAATTTCAATGATGATTTTAGTAGCCGATGTCTCGGCCTCATTTGGAATGTTGTTGAGTAGAAGTTTCACCGAGACTTCGGGAGGGAAAATTCAGATGAATTGGTCATCCAGAACCATACCAGTTGAAGGGAGACATGGAGAAATTACTTCCCGAGAAGAAAATGAGGTACATAGTACGAAATTCTGTGAAGCTCTGTAAGCTAACATCTTGTACTAGGCAAGGTAGAGTTGGATGAATCACTTTGTGGAAATTCGAGGAAGAGTTACAAGACGGAAACCCTTAATCACCGAGGATGATGTAGACCATGAGGAAGAGGAGATGGTTCTCGATGAATTTCAAGAAGATAAATCAGCTTATATGCTTTTCCAAGATGAGGAGTTATTCTCATTCCCATTTGGGGATGAAGATGATCTTAGTTAGACCATCTATGGAGAGACAAAATCAGCTTGCAATGATCCTTTGAAAGGCTTGAAAGAAATTTCCATACAAGGACTACTGAGATCCGTGAAAGAGATAGAAGACCCTGAGATAAGTCTCGAACTCCTGATGCAAGCCATGAATCTGCAAGACAAGCATGAAGCTGATTTGGAAGCCTTAACCAATGTGAAGGTTGGCCATATTGAGATAAGGGAAAATGAAAATATAATGTCTCTTGAGCTAATGATTGATGGATGCAATAACGAAATGGAGATATTTTCTTTCCCATTTGAAGATGAAGACTCTTTCCATGACGAAAATAAATTGAAGCAAGGAGTTTTGAGACCTCTAAAGATGAATATCTTTTGATGAACGATCGGCAGAGTGGTGATTCTTGAGATGATGAGGTAATCCCTCCAGATAGTTTCCTTGAGCTACAAAATAAAGATTCTTCAAAGGCGTACATAAAGAGGAGCTACATGAAACAATGAAGCATAACTTTGTGCAAAAATATCGATGCAAAGTAGAAGTTGGGAGATCCTAAATCGATTCTTGATCTCTTCACTTGTGCCATGGACATACAAGACAAGTATGAGTTTTCCTTCGATCCTCCCGTCAAGACTCAAATGCCTCACAGTGAAGTAGAGATAAAGGATGAATCAAATGTTTCTCATGGAGAAGATGTCAATGAGCATAGACCCGGAAACAAAAGTAACTCAGAATATATAAGGAATTTGAATGAAAAGAAGCCACAGGGAAGCAATGAGATGTTAGATGGAGAATCAACTATATGGATAAACATGGAAGGAAATTCGCACTATGAAACCAACTTCAAAGAACATGAAGGCAAAGGAAATTTCCAAGAAAAGATTTGAGCATAAAAAATTTCAAATGGAATCACTCCTACAAAGTAAAAGGAAAATCATGGAAGCACCCGGCTTCTATAAACAATCGAGGAGAGGAGGGTACTTTCGGGAACCTCACAACGGCTTTGCAAAACATCATCACTCAGTTGTTGCCCACTCACGGCAAATTTTGAGAAACGGAAAGTGCTTTAAAGTGAAAGCGGGTTGTCCCCCACTTTACCATAGGTGATTGCTAGGTTTGTTTTCATTCCCGTTGTGTGTTGTGTTTTCCTTTTCATCCTTTTCATGTGTGTGTGTGTTTCCTTCTTCTAATCTTCCTTTCTAGAGGTCAGTACATGACTCAAGCAGGCCCAATGGATAAGGCACTAGTCAACGAATTATATGGTCTAAAATCGAGATTCTCGATTACCATGTCATGTCTTCACTACGCTCACCCATGTCATGTCCCCAAGATAGAGCCGCTTGTTTTTGTGCAAATGTGCAACAATGAAATTGACAATTTACTTGAGCACGAAAACTATACCCCTATGCAAAAATTTTCTTGTTTTATCATTCCTGTGAACCCCAAGTGAAATCACAGTCCTGTCACCCCTATTTGATGTAAAATTTATCCCCAGGTGATTTAGGAAAGTCTATCCATTACCCCTAGGTGATTTTAGGAATTTTCAAAAGATGTTATCTTTTGGCAATATTGGGAAGGGCTAAATATCTTTGGCCTTCCCAGATCGGGAGCAACCACCCCGGAGAAGAACACAAGGGTAATATACAACATGGAGGTGAATTCAAGACCTTAAAACATCATGGAAATAGTTTTGGAAGGTTTGGGGAAGTTTTTAAATACTTGGAGAAGTTTGAGTAAAAGTAGGGTTCACAAGCCTAGGCAATTCATGTGCCTACTCCAATCATCCCGTTGGTACTCAAATGCCTCATGGTGAAGTAGAAATAAAGGATGAATCAAATGTTTCTCATGGAGAAGATGTCAATGAGCATAGACCCGTAAACAAAAGTAACTCAGAATATATAAGGAATTTGAATGAAAAGAAGCCCTGGGGCAGCAATGAGATGTTTGATGGAGAATCAACTATATGGATAAACATGGAAGGAAATTGCACTATGAAACCAACTTCAACTCTAACATGAAGGCATGTGAAATTTCCAAGAAAATATTTGAGCATCAAAAAGTTCACATGTAATCACTCCTACAAAGTAAAAGGAAAATCATGGAAGCACCTAGCTTCTATAAACAATTGAGGAGAGGAGGGTACTTTCTGAACCCACAACGGCTTTCAAAACATCATCACTCAAAGGTCGCCCACTCACGGGTAACTTTTGAGAAATAAACCGCTTTAGTGAAATCAAAGTTGTCCCCCACTTTTTTACCATAGGTGATTGCTAGTGTGTTTTCATTCTTGTTGTGTAGGTGCATGTGTTTCCCTTTCATCCTTTTCATGTGTGTGTGTGTTTCCTTCTTTTGATCTTCCTTTCTAGAGGTTATACATGACTTTCACAGGCCCAATGGATAAGTGTAATTGTCAACGAATTATATTGTCTAAAATGAGATTTTGGATTACCATGTCATGTCTTCACTACGCTACCCATGTCATGTCCCCAAAATAGAGCTAGTTGTTTTGTGTAAATGTGCAATGATAACTTGAAATTAACAATTTATGAGCACGAAACTATACTTTTCCCTTCTAGAAGATGAGGCCTTAGGCTCGAGCTTAAATAATCCCAAGGATGAGGTAAAAAAATCTTGCTAAGCAAAAAGGCAAAAAAAGCATTGAGGAGAAGGGGAGCATCGGGCACAGCCACTTGATGAAATATACAAAATCGACCTCCCTTGACTCCCCTTTGGGAAAACGAAGACTAGTGCATGAGTACATAATATATAAACATTCAGTAGGCCATAGAGGAATTCATCGAAGGACATATCAAAGAAGTGTTTCGTAGATCTCCGTAGTGTCCCGGCGATGACTCTTTGGGGGCAATGAGAAAGAGAGTAAAAGAACCAGAGAGGAGATGATAAGACGGATGCGTCGCCATATGACCACGCTGAGGTATGTACCATGCTTGGAAAAAAGTAAAGATGAGATGAGCTTATTGAAATGTCGGCCAATGAAGTAGTGGGTTTACTACCGCTGCTGGGACAGAAAGGTCTGCATTGCTTTGTGAGGTTGTTTTGATGTTAAGTCTCGATTGTGTTGCTATTTCTAGGCTTCTGTGTGTTCTTTCAAAGTGTCTAGAACTTTGTGCTTGACATGCCTTCTCGATTCTCTCTCTTATTCAAAGCTTTTAGGGCCTCCTTTGTACACAAGGGTATAGTCCCTTTCAAAAACTATTTACCAATATTGGCAAAAAAACTATACCCCCATGCGCTAAATTTTCATGTTTTTTCATTCCGTGCACCCTAAGTCAAATCCGATCACCGGGTCACCCCTATTTGATGTAAAATTTATCCCCTAGGTGATTTTAGGAATTTTGAAAAGATGTTATCTTTTGCAGATTGGGAAGGGCTATCACCGCCTTCCTAGATCTGGACCAACCACCCTAGAAAGTAACACAAGGGTAATATTCAACATGGAGGTGAATTGAATACCTTAAAACATCATGGAAATGGTATTTGGAAGGTTTGGGAAGTTTTTAAATACTGGAGCAAGCTTTGAGTAAAAGCAGGGTTCACAAGCCTAGATTAATTCATGAGCCTAAAACAATTCATTGGGCTTCGTAAGAAGATTCTGGGAGCTCTAGATGGAGTTATAAGTAAAAAAACATCACCAGAAAGAGGATTCCAAGACCTACATCATGGTGAAATAATATTTTTCACAACACCTTGGCGCATAGGATTGCTTGGGTAGTTTTTATCAGTGCATGGGTATGTTGAGTCTCAAATCAAAACTCTAATTTTTTAGGGATCATATGGTTGTATGATCAAGATATTATACCCCATCATTAGATTCAAAATTTATTTTCAGTCATAATCATATAAAATTTCACCAATAAATTACACCAGGAGCTCAAGTTATCACGTCACAAGTTCAAGACTTAGCTAAATTTTTGGGAGGACAAGTGTCATAACCAAGAGCTCAGCGGATTTCAGGTCCTCGACGTCCCCCAAAGGTTAGGGACATCAAGGTTAGAAAAGTGTGCCCAACCCTTGAATCCCTCTCATCCCTCATATGACCTCTTAGACTTTCATGTGACCTCCAGACTTGACATTTCAAGCCTCTTAGGTGCATTTTTGGAGCATCCATTCCTATTCGCTTCTGATCGTGCACCACGTGTCACCTCCAGACCACCGTGGAAATTGATGTCTCTTATGTTCCCGAGGTAGGGGAAATCAGACATGGAAAATGTGCCCATCCCCTATGGGGAGTCATTTGGACACCCACATGACCGAATTTTAGCCCCCAGCGCATTTTTCAAGCAAACTTCCTGTCGCCGGACGAGGACACATGGCATCACCTTGACCAAGATGGAAATTGATGTCCCCACGTCCCTAAGGTCGGGAAATCGTGGACATAAAAATGCACCCAAGTCCCTCCATGTGCATGTTTTGAAAGTTAAAATCCGGCAAATGCTTAGCCATTTCTTTCCCCTCATTTCTCCTTCACGCTTCATACATACCTTGCATGGCCAAAATTGCATGTTTGTCCTGATCACTTACACTCCACCATCCACCATCAAGGTTGCATGCGAACCAGCTCCACCATGGCCAAATAAAGTCTCCAACTATGAATACACATATATATGTGGGCCTTAGAGAAAATGGAGTTAAATGATGAAGATCGAAGAAAAATGAAGGTTTTTTTGTAGATAACCATGAAGTCACCCGATTCAAAAATGGCTGAGTTTTCATATCTCACAAGATACAAGTTAGATGGAGATGCCGTCTTTTCAGAATTCCTCATTTTTCAAGGTGATCAAGATGCAACAAACAAGAGGTCAAATGATGCCCGTAATAATTTACTCCAACAAAACCCTCTCTTTGTGCACCGACTCACATTCCTCGGATTTCCGTTATTCCGCAAGAATGAAACAAGCTAAAAACTTGCAGGCCACGAGCTCCAAATAAAAAAATATCACAATGGAGTTGATTTCATTGCAAATGGAGACAAAACATTGACCTGCAAATTTTGAGCTCCATTAATGGCCGACATGGAAGCTCCATGCTCCGAAGCCACCGATGTCAAATTTTCAAATTTTATTTCTGAGCATTCTAGTGGGCAAAACTATGTGAAATTCGAAGGGTGTGATCCTAACGACAAGAAGATTCCAAAAATAAGCTCACAAAAATAGAGTCTTTGGAAACACCCTTTCTAAAAATAGTAAGTTTTCCTACACATGCTTGCTATTTTGGTAAGTATTCATCAAAAGCGGCACATTGAAAGAGCAAAGTGTGTAATCGAAGATCTCCAAAAAGGCCAAAATGATTATCCGGAGTGTAAAAGCATCGTGAAAATGACCACTTACTAAAAATAGAAGGTCCCCTATCCTGGGCATTTACTAAAAATAGTAAGCCACACTCAAAGGGCAATTTTGGGACAATGGGACATTCATAACTTCATCGCATCGTAGCTTTTCCATCGGCCGAGATCATCAAACTTCATCCTGGGACAACATCTCCTCTTCTTTCTTCCTCTTCTTTCTCTCTCTCTTCTCTTCTCATACAACACTCCCTCTCCTCAATGTTATATTTTTGCATCGAGGGTTGCAATTTTTAATACAACTTAAGTGACTTTAGAAATATAATGTTACTTTTTTTAAGTCACCTCGCTATTATAAAAGTGGACTTAAATATTTAAAGTGGAATATGAAATGTCTTAAGTCATATTAAGGTATTTGAAAGGTCATGAGGAAGACGAGGAGTCCATTCTATTCTATAAATTGTAACGCCATTCCCATTTCAAAGGGTTGAGATTGATCTCAGTAAACTCGAGAGTGCATCAGACTCAGAGAAAGCAAAGGAGATAGCCAATTTTCTTCTACTTTTCCTCCACTTCTCAATTTCCTTCCATTCTCACATTATGTACAACTTTGATTTGAGCAATCAATACAAGAAGGAGTTTCTAGCTTTCTTGACTAAGGGGTTTCTCGATACTTGGTGATCAAAGTGAATTCTATTTGGCCTCGCTGCTATTTGCAAGGTGCTTTTCTTCTCATGAATGCATGTGTTGAATTTTCTAACTCGCATGCATGCAAGAATTTGATTTTCTACCTCACAACATTAGTTCTCCGCCTCTTTTCTCACTACCCTTCCCATTCTTCGTATAAAGTCTTCCCTAACAAGATATTGCCAGCTTTTCCATAGGGTTAGTGGAGTGCCCCCTGCTGGATCCCTGGCCAAAAGGCACCAAAGAAATCCATATCTTCATGCATGCACATATTACGACAACTACACCGGTGAAGTAGAGGGACTTAGATTCTTAGAGTATTGGTAGGAAATCCACAATTTTTTTCCACTCGAAAAATTTTTGCCAACACACAAGAAGTGGCATCGGTCGGAACCAAGACGGTCAATCCTGGGAGGAACTCAAACATCGCTCGGGGAATCGGTGTTTCTACCATGGAACGGACACCATTTACCCGTGTTTATGTTTTTTTGTTTTAGACATCGGATTAGATCCAACCTTTGATTTAAAGGTGATCTAAAGGTTGTAAATGCATAGCTAAGATTCCTTTTTTTTTATATAAGCTTATATAAGCTAGAAATTTAGGGTTAGTAAGAAGATAATCAGCATGTATTTGATTATTATTGCATGTGGATTCCTTTGGTTGAGAGGATGAAGAAGAAGAAGAAGAAAAATAATACATTAGGACATAGCTTCCATGGAGAGAAGTTGAACAAAAGGAAATTGCAGGTGGTACATCGAATGGTGAGAAGAGGGTAATGTATTCTAATGTATTCCTTTGTATAGTTATTGTCTTCAATGTAATGGCTTGCATAGTACATGCCAAGCACATAGAATTTCTTCTGTAGATTCACATGTTGTGATATCTTGTATTATAGATCCATGAGATCATGTTGTATTGATGATCCATAGAGATCTAGTATCAGAGCTCATTGGATAGCTTGTGGGTACATTTATAGTATCCAAATATCATAGATGAGGTTGTCTTTGTTTGCATAACAGCCGATGCAAAGATGGGAGGAGAGACTTTCTTTCTTGGTGCACAGCTATGGTCAGCATACCGCATCGAAAGGGTGATCGTGGCCGGCTTAGTTTGACATCGGTGTCAAGAACATGTTTAAACAAAAATCACGTTATATCTCAAGAATTTTAAGAAGATGCGTGAATGTGTCTTTATTGCTGAGGTGTCCATGGTTCTTCGAGGCACATGCATATTGATCGTGATTGCAGATCCGGATAATAGAGGTATCATTTTGTTATCTTGCATTTGCAGCTTGTATGTTTTAGTTACACATGTATGTCTGGGATTATGATATGACTAAGAGATATAGAAGTTAAGGTTACGCATCCTCGGGTGCTTAGATGCACAAGATTCATTAAAGAGATAAAATATAATAGCACCGAATGAAGATGAGGATTCCATCAGAGAGGAAAGTACCTCTGCTTGGAAGATGTGGTCGAGTGTCTGTGAAGCTGGTAAGGTGGATGTATTTCATCTTCGTGCAATTTTATTGCATGTATTATTTTTGTAAAGTTTTTTATACAAGATTTCTGCTTCTTGAAATGATCGGGCTTCGGGCAAAAATATTAGATTTGGCTCTAGTGCACTTGGTTTGGTGTATTATGCCAATTTTTGGTATTCAGGTAGTTTTAGCAAAGACCGACGCCGGCACAAGAGTGACGCCGATAATGGGTGGGAACATGTACCACTTCAAAGATACTCGAAGTTGGTCTGTGACTATAAACTGCATTGGCTTTTACACAGGAAGAGGGTATAAAATATTTAGTGTCTAGTTTCGAGGATCTAGTTTCTGCACGTAGAGTGTACAGTAGAAACGGAGTAAGATCACTTTAATGTTCAATCGTGGAAGAGGATGGAGTCAGCTCTACTGAGTTGCCAAATTCAAGCATTCTATACGTATTCATGTTTTATTTCTTACACTTGAAGCTAAATCGTGGGTATTATAAGCCTGGATTGTGTGTAGCAAGTAAAAATATGCACCATGGATATTTGAAGTGAGTTTTGGAGACCTGTAGGCTTCTGGGATGTGTTGGAACTCTCGAGGACGCGGTAGGCTTAGTCTGGGAAGTGAATGATATCCCCAATGAAAATTCAAGTGCTTTAGACACAATCTAGTAGGTAACGGGAGATGTTGGGTACACATGGATGAAAAAATCAAGGTGGTTCAAATTTACTTCACAAGCAGTAGTCTAAAAATTCTAAGTGATGTAGAAGCTATTATTTGATAAGAAGGAAAATCAATTTTTTATATTTTCTTTCATCTCTGCTTTTATTTCTCACCTATATATATTTGATCTTTTGAGGCCAGGTGATTGGGGACGTAGCGCACGGGAGTTCACGTTGGAGGGGAGAAAGCCATGGTTGTCGGGCATTGTATATCGGTCGATACATACGCATACATGTGAGAGTGAGAGGAGAATACTAATATTCAAAGTGGCATGAGGGTATAAGTTGTTTTGGAGGGATACAATTCATGGTTTTACTGTTATTTTTTGTTTAGTACATGATGATGTTACTTCTAGTTTTATTTTGTAGTGTGCCCTGGATGTCTCCATGGGATGATAGTTGATGGTTGTTCACCTATAAGGCGAGAGAGTAATGTTTTAGAGTTTGAAGGATGAAAGAAGGGAAAATTTGTTTGTTACATGGTTACAAGTGTGACAATAAAAAGTATTTTATAGTTTATTAATGTTGCCCTTGTTTTCTTCATCTTGGATGGTTGCAAGAATTTTGATGATATTCTTATTTGTATTTATACCTAGTTATTAGTAAACATGGTTAGCATGGTTGTTGTTGTCGACATCAGATGAGCACATGATTCATACGTGGCTTTCGAGTTAGCTCTGGGTGAGAGACTGGGAGCCTCCCCGAGAGCCCGGTGGATATATATGGATGTACACAGGTGAGTATTTACATGAGGAATTTTTTTTTGTGAGACTATGATGATGTAGATATTTTTGCCATGGATGCCTATGAGCATGGTTTAGATTCCCTGGAGAAAGAGTATGGATGCTTAGGATTTTATTACTACAAGTATCTACGATAGATATGTTTTCACCATGGGTTGTCTTGGACATGCTGTTTCATGAGGTTGGATTTGAAGAATGCAAATGTTTGGATTTTGAGTTATGCAGTTTTTGTGATTGATTACCCACTAGTTACATGTAGAATCTATTTGGGTTGATTTTACCAGATCTTGTTTGCTTATGTATATTCCAATGACTGTCTTTATCACTGTGTTGGTGGTTGGGGATGGAGACATGGAGTATATGGTCGAGAATCATGGTTGGTTTTATAGGTATGGCTATGGCTGTAATTAGCTCACCTGGGCTGAGTGAGATTCAGGAAGTGTGTTAGTCATGGTGGCTTGCTTTGCATGAGAGTATTTGCAAGTTGCGATTCAATGGGAGATTGATGTTTGATAGATCATCACCTGGTCAAAGAGTATTTTACGCGGTATATGGTAAGTCATGATTTGTTATCTTTCGCTTTTAGAAGATATTTTAATCTTCAAGGCTTTTGAGAGAATTGTTGAACCAAAGAATAGCAATACGTAATTGAACGAAGTACAAC